>JABASK010000915.1:0-11358 GCA_019776465.1 Rambutanura hunanensis | reverse complement strand
GAAGTATCCACTTTGTACCTGGATACTAATTGGAGTTGTACTTACCAATGCATACAAGTCCCTTATTGTCACTCAACTCATGCTACCTTTCCCTTTACGACAAACTTTTAATACCTTCGACCAATTATCTTATTTTACAATGTTTGGCGAAGCCAGTATTTGGATGCAACTAGTTAAAGAGCACCACTATATGCACCTCCCATATCAGGAAACCACTTTTCCTCGTCCACCAGAAAGGCATTGCTGGTGTAACCAAGGAGACTGCAATTCCACAACTATTCTTGGAGATTTAAAAAATCCACGACTTTGTTTAACAAATCATAGTGGTTGCAACAATATTGAAACTTGTCGAATAGTTGATAACTCAGACTGGTTATTTATGCAATATCGGCAGACATCTAGCGTTTCGAAAAAATTTTTTAACCTCGCATCTCCTATGATGTTTGCTTTATTTTTACCATTTAAGTTTTCAGTCCATTTGGCACAAAGAAGTTGCATGTTTTATGAACTCACATCTAACTGCTACAAAACTGGAATTCTCGGAAACAGATCTACGTTGGCTAGCTTTTTGGCCTATACCAAGTTACTCAAGATTGTTGACCCAGAAAGCTTATCAACCAAATTCTTGGAACCCACTTGGAACAAAAACAAAATACCTGTATACAAAGAAAGTAAAGAGAAATTATTTGACATTAAGGAAGATTTTATTTTCAAAGAACGTCAAGGACACTGGTATTATAAACGATTACAACGGAGCTTCATAGCCTCTGGTATTTACAACCTATGGGTGAAATGGACCAAAATAATACAACCGGAAATGAATGACCTTATTATTAAAGCAAGTCAGCGGATAGATACTGAGCGTGAGTCGCGTCCAACCAAAGTTGCATTAGACTCAAATATTATCACTACATTTTATATTTTGGGTTGCGGCGTAGTAGTCTGCCTGCTAATATTTTTGGTAGAAATGTGGATTAAGAATTGGCGAAGCCTTGGACCAATTTTGACAAGTTTTGCACAAAATTTAAAAAGTGAATTGCTTATTCGCTTGCGCTGTCAACAGCACGTCGCAACAACGTTTTGTAAACCAAAACAGTAAAGGTCAGAAGTAAGTTTTCGGCACTGCTGGTTAGCTATGCTTCTTACGAGAAACTGGTTAAATTAAATATATATTGCACAAATTCTAATAATAGAATTGAGTAAAAGTGAAATAAATTTGCAAATACTTGTTACTCTTAAAAACTTTGTTTATTTAACCAAAACGACCAAATATTTGTCCTGCAAGATCAACAGCCTCACCGAAACCCGCCCTAAAATCTGGTACACCACAAAGTGGACTTTGTCTAATTGTTTGAAAAACAAATGCATCTTTACCATCATTAACGTTAAACGGATCGAGACCTAAATCTTCTCCTTTTTTGACAATATCTTGTTTCACGGCTTCGGGCATAGAGGGCGTGAGACTAAAGACCAAAAAACCAGAACGGTAGTAACTGTCGCCATAGAGACAACCAAAGTAGGAGACAAACGTCTTATTATCCGTTTTCATAAGGGAAAATTCACCAAAATCTGAAAAAAAATAAAAAATTTTTTTGTTAAATTCTCAAAATGTTTTGTTTACATTTTTTGTTAACATTGAAATCTTTTAAACAACGGATGGCCATCTTTCGGTGTGTCAATAATAAAGAAGTGGTTGCCGCCTAGTGTGTCGTAGTAGAATGAAGCCCCGATCATAGTTTTGTTTGCAGGAGGATCATTAATTTTTATTCCTAATTCGAAGCAATCATGTTTTTGACGTTTTTTAAAATTTTCATTTTTTGGAAAATTTGGAAGTGGGTTGAATTTTTCCAATTTTGATTGGAGCGGAATATACATTCCGTTTCGTAGAGACTTTTCCAACTGCAAAATAAAAACAATACTAAAGTTACGCACTTTTTGAAAATAAAATGGCAATTTTTATTTTGTCGAGTATGAAGAGGTATTGATAAATTAGGATTCAATCATTTGCGCCAATTCTAACATTTGTTTAAAAAAAAAATTAAGGTTGTGAATTGGATTTCATTGGGAATTCTAGAATATTATTGTTATCCCTTTATTGCTTAGCTACGCTGTATTGAATATTAAAAATTTAACTAAACTTTTTCAGAAAATAAAAAAAATTAAAACAAAATACTTGTTAAATATTTTTCAAAAAAATAATAACCCATGTTCCGTTCACTGGTAGTGATGAAGGTGGTAGTTGACATTGAGCTAATACACGGTAGAAAAAGGTAATAGCGGTGAAAATTAGAACGTAGATGATTTTCCACATTGTGAACACGACTAAAAACTAAAAAGAAACACTTATTGTATTAAAATTTTAGATTTTTTACTAAATATAAAACTAAGTAAGTTGCATTTAACTCTGGTCGTCGGTACTGACAACTGTGAGGTAAATCTGCTAATGATAGATTACAGTCTAACGTCAGTCCTCAATTTAAAGACTAATTGTTCTAGTGATTAATTGCTGTAATTAAAAATATTTTATAGAAAATCAACTTTTACAACCAAGTAGGCGAAAAGGATTCCTTTTAGTTAGGTACCTTAGATGAGAAAGTGAGATGGGATTCAGCACCCCTGCCCGCGGATATAGCACCTTTGAATCTCAGGATTCAGCACCCCATTCTGAAAATCGTTTTTATCGATATATAAGCACAACTTGAGCAATTTGAGAACTTTTTATCAAACTTTGTTTGAAAAAAATTTGGAAAAAATTTTTTGTTGGGGTCCATTTTTTTGTATCTTACAAATATTCAATAAAAAATTTTCGGAAAAAAAATTTTTGGAAAAAATTTTGGAAACAAATTTTTGAAAAAAAAATGTTGGGGTGCATGTTTTTGTTTCATCCAAATATTTAATAAAAATTATTTCGAGAAAAAATTTTTTTTTGAGAAAATTGCTTTATTCGTTATTATATATCGTTAAAAAAACGACTTTCAGACCAGTAGGGTGCGGAATCCTGAAGTGCTAAGTGGCTGTATCCGGGGTGCTTGGTGCTGAATCCCATCTCACGATGAGAAAGGTATTGGCGTTTCGTTCTGAATCTGAATTGAAAAAAAAGACTTCGCTTCGGTATGATTTTCCTTTTCCTCTCATTCGACGTATAGATGCGCACTATATCGTGTATAGTGCGCACCTTCTAAAAGAAGCGGGAAAAATCTCACAGGAGGGCAGGTGTTTGGCCTCGACAATTTTTTGCAATTCACAATTCAAGAATTTTAGTTTTGTGTTTTCTTTATTGTTTTTAGTGTTTACAATTAATTGTAGTCGGCTGTTTTCCTTATTTTAATCTAAAGTGACGTCAACTAGTATTCGTAAAAATGGCTTCTTCCGGTACTGCCAGTATTCGGAGTAGCGCTGGGCAAACAAGTAACGGCACCGGTACACCGAAGGTTAATAATGAAACGAGTAATACACAAACGACGAGTAGTCAAGATACTAGCAGTACTACCGCAAATACTTCTGGATCGACAACTGCTACTAGTGGATCAACGTTTAAGCCAGCACAAAATGCTAAACAGTCTTCAAACGTGTTCGGGATAGGTAAAGACACGAGACATACCGGGTAATTATAACCAATTACCACTGAGATTAATTTGATTGAAAATCAATTCTGATTTGTGTTATTATTAGAAGCCTCTCAGAAAGCAGAAATTGATGAACTCCGTGAGCAATTCAAGAAGAACATACCGTGTCCGAGAATTTGCCTCACATACAAATAAAGTTCATTCAGTGGATTGGAGTTGCGATGGACGTCGCCTTGCCTCAGGGTCTTTTGATAAAACTGTTGCAGTGTATGCATTTGACAATACAAAAATAGTAAGTTATCTTGTCAGTCACAAAGTTCAGGTAACGAAAGTTAAAGCCTGCAAATGTTTTTTTTAGAAACTTGATCACACTTGTAAAGGGCATGCAGACTCGGTCTGACCAATTGATTTGGCATGTGACAAATCCAGAACTTTTGGCCACTGCTTCAGCTGATAAAACCGTCCGAGTTTGGGATACTCGTCAACAACGAAACACACATTGTTATCCAACCAAAGGGGAAAATATTAATATCAGTTGGTCAGGAGATGGTCACTACATTGCCACAGGGAACAAAGATGACCTCTTGACAGTCATTGATATCCGACAAGGAAATAACCTACTAGAGGAACAGTTTAAGTTCGAAGTAAACGAAATCACATGGGATCCTACCGGAAAGTTTTTTCTCGTTACAAATGGAGAAGGAAACGTTTGTATCTACAGGTGACTAAAAACTCTTCAAAAAAATTCGTCATCAACATCAAGCATCAACTGTTTCTTTACTTAATTTATTTGTTTGATTGTTTTCTTAGTTTTCCCGAGTTTCAATTGAAACATACGTTGAAGGCGCATACCTCAAACTGCATCTGTATTGAGTTTCATCCATCGGGTGACTATTTTGCTGTTGGTTCTGCCGATGCTATCGTGTCCCTCTGGACTGCTGACACTTTAGCCTGCATACGCACCTATACGCGGCTTGATTGGCCCGTTCGAGCTATCAGTTTCAACCACAATGGATCTCTAATTGCTGCTGCTTCAGAAGACTTGGTTATTGATATTTCACATACTGAAACGTCAGAGAAAGTAAACCAAAAAAGTTCAAGTTTTATACAATTCGTCATAACTTTCCATTGTTCGATCGTATCTCAAAGTTTTCTAAATTGATTCTTTTCTATACTTTTTGTCCACTAGATTTTTCAAGTTCCAGTAGAAACCCCGACATTTACAGTTTCCTTTCATCCAACCCGAAATATCTTGGCCTTTGCCTGTGACGATAAAGACAAGTATGACCGTGAGAGAGACAGTGGGGTCATCAAAGTTTTTGGGCTTCCAGACTAATAGTTTATGTTAGTCACTCAATTTTGATATTTTTGACAAACTAGTGATTAAACTCCGGAAAATTCTCCTACGTTTATTCTGTGTCTCTAAATTTTGGAGAGCATATCAAAAAATATGGGTGGTTTTCACATCTTCAATAATTTTTTCGACATGGGTATAAGAATCAAGGGCAAAAATTTTTTTGAAAAAAGTGATTTTTGAAAAAAATATTGATTCGCCCAGAAGGAGGAATCGAACCCCTCTGACGTTAATCAGCCGAAAGTTTGAAGCTTTCGCCCCGCACCAGCGAAGCTCATCTGGGCAGTTTACTCTGTTTTTTCACTCTACTCAACTTTCCAATGGAATTGACTTTTAGTTTACTTCTGTGGCGCATGCGCACGTATAAAAAACGATGTTTACCTTACAATTTAAATCAATACCACAATTTTAAATCGCGAGACAATTTCTATTAATATCAAAGAAAAAACATTATGTTGGGTTGACCTTGACCTAGTGACATTAAATTTATTAAAATGGACAAATCATAGATAGTTCATTTTTTAAGGAAACTTTATAAACTTGATTTTAACTTCCGTTCTTGTTCAACCAACTTTTCGTAAATGCAATCCCTCAGTGGAGACTTGTTTCCTTGGCTTTCGGTTCGATTAAAGAATTTGATTCTTTTTTACCTTTCGGGCGAAAGAAAAGTTGAACTCATTTACCTACTTTTTTGCTCAAAAGTTGTTGATAATTTTATTTTCTTAAAAAAAGAAGTAAAATTTTCACTGGGTATTTGGAGTTTTTGGGGTTAGCATTAGACGAACCAAAGGTTGGGTTAGAGTCTCTCGAATCTGGTTTATTGGACAATGTGTAAATATAACAAAAAATAATTTTAAGTTATGTTGAACTAAAGTAGCACACGCAGAAGATCAAATCTTAAAGTTGAGGTCTTGGTGTCATTCTGGACACTTCCTAGAATTCAGCAATATGCGAAACCAGTATACAAAACGGAGAGACTAAAAAACTGGAAATGTGTTAAACTGACACGTCGTTTTTCTAAAAGTAGAACAAAAACGACATTGAGACGACATTGTCAAAAATTCAAAAAAACTGCAAATAGAACAGATGAAAAAAAAGGGAGGCTCGTCATAATGTGTTTTCGAGCAAAATAGAGTAAAGCATTTTAATGTAATGTATTGATAGAATTCAGATCAATTGCTGCACAGATTCTCCCCTGCAAAAAACTAAAACGTGTAAAAAAAACGTCACTTTTGACAATTCCTAGAAGTGACATAACGATTCGAATACAGTTGACAAAATTTGATCATAAGATACTATTGTCACCTATTTCTGTATTGATTGGTTTCAATTAGAAATCCAATTCCGACTATTTTGCAAAAAGATAGAAAACTTTTTTAAACTATACTACAACCTATCGAACTTGTAGTTGCCGTTATCAGGTGGTTGCAGTTGGTCAGGTTAGTAGCCTAATAGCGAACACCTATAAGTTAGCATATGAAATCAATACAAACGTTTACATATATAAGATTTTGATTTTGAGAATTTATTTTTCGTGCAATTTAGGTTATGTACTTTAGGGCTTGAATCATTTAATTTTTTGAGAACTCGCCTAAAGAATACCAATTTTGTAAATAGCTCGTTTCCTGTTCTTAACATTAAATCGCTTAGAAAGTATTTACTTCGCAAATTAAATTTGTTTCCTTTTGAAAATGTAACATATCTTTATATCAGCACAGCAGATACAGATGCATAACATTTAAATTGAATTTACCATATACAGGAGGACCGCTAAAAGTCCATTCGGTTCTAACATAAACAATTTGTTTATACATTGATTTGAGCCATTCTAAATGCATCTAGATTATCAATATCATTTCTGGATGATGGGATTTCTCATTACAATTTTGTCCATTTCCATTTTGTAATTGTATTTTGCAAGTTTCGAGGTGAGAAGTATTACTATAGTCGGTTACCCATGGAAACCATTTTGGGTAAAAGTTATGCTAAAAGTAAAAATTCATGTCGTCAGACCCAGCATCGTTTGTTCTTCAAGGTAATAACACATATAAACCACTACGAAAACAGCGAGTTGGAATCAGTTCTAAAACTTTAAAAAATCTTGACTTTTAAAATGAACATAATCTTAGCCTGCTGCACTTTTATCTATTTCTTAAATGAAATAGTAGCTATGACTGGAGACGAATTCCGTAAAGCCATCGCAGGGCCAAATGAAGACCTTTCTCCTTTGCACGACCAATGTCAAAGACGGGTACTACAATTTACTCTATTTTAATTAACCTAATGTCACACTGTATTTCTGTTTGGTATACTGAATTATTTTCCGAATATAGATTGAGTTTATGATAAAGGACACTCGAAATCTAGACCTTTTTCCTGGGTGGCTTTCAATGCCGGGTTTCTTTGGAGAGCATGATCTCAAAATTTTAATCATAGCTGCTTTTGTACCTAATGAGAATGGTGACTTTGTATTGGAAGGTCACGAAGCTTATGACAAAAACAAAATTGGAGGGAACTACACACCACTGTCTCAACAGAAAATATCCACGAACCTCTTTACTTCAACGGATGGGAAATTGATGGAACAATACGCAAACCCGAAGTTAGACCAAGCTGCTATTAGTTTTTTTAAGAATATTATGAAGAAACATAATGTAAAGCTCATAATTCCAAAAAAATTTTACTGTAGAATACACTTTTTAAATGCCTACCTTTAAATGGTTTGATTGCAGATAAGCGGTATCGACAAAGCTGGAATTGCCTACTGTGTACGCCAGTGCGAAGTAGATAAATTTACAGAAACAGAAAAATCAGTCCTGGTGGCAAAAGTTTTGATGTTAGCAGAAGGTAAAGACGTTTGCGACATCTTAAATCATGAAGGCAAATGGCTGAAGTGAGAATCTTAGGGAAGACAAGCTTTTGGCGCTTTAGTAGATATGTACTAAACAATTATTAAAGAAAATGTAGCCGTAATGGTGCAATTTAAAGTTTTAAGGTTGTAATTTATGATTTTCACTTACAATACATATCAATACATATTCAATTCACTAATTTCAAATCGTAAGATAATTTTTATTAATAATTGAATTGGCTTGACCTTGAATCTCTAGAAAAGTTTACGAACTTGATTTTAACTTCAATTCTTGTTCTATCAACTTTTTGTAAATTCGATCCGTCAGTGGAGATTTTTGTTTCCTTGCCTTCCGTTCGTTGATTAAAGACCTTTTGACAGAAAAGTAGAATTCATTTAGTTTTTTAAATAATAGTTATAAACATTGTTTTGTTTTTTTTTTTCAAAAAAAAAGTAAAATTTTTCAAAGTGTTTACTTGGCTAATTTTAAATGGTAAGAAGTTCCAGATCGAACACATGCGTTGAGTAACAAAATGTTAAAAACATCACGCTGAAAAAATAAGAAAAAAATTAGAAGTTAAAAAGTTTTTGATTTTTTTTTTACAAAATTTAATTCTACCTGCGCATTACTTCCGCCCATTTTGACAATTTTGTATTTGATTGGATTGAGCAAGTTGACTGCGTCGGTGTAGGCCTTTTTGTCGTAGGCTATTATAGCACCAAGTAAGGCTTCACCAACCTCGAGTGTCAAGGCGGACTGCTCACCATTTCCAGAACTAAAGAGTTTTTTTTTAAAAAAAAAATTCTTTAAAAAAAAATTTTTTTTTTAATTTGCACTTTTTGAACGTACCGCATAAATTCTCTACAACTATTAAAAAACTCAATGCCCAGTCCATCTTCTCTGTTTCCAAGAAATGCCATAAGAAAATGAGCGTCATTAAACAGAAGTACGTGGTCGTCTTTGTGAGTTTGAGCTACGCGACAAATTGGGCCCCACCTGTCACTACCCACGTTGACATCTGGCAAAAAATGAGCACAAGTTATGTCAAGTCAAAGGACTAGGTCAAAGTAAGTAGTTATCAGGATGACCTCTCGAATTCGTAGAGGTCATGTGTGTTACCTTCGAGTTGAAGACGATAGAGGAGTGATGCTGCGTCGACGTAGTCTAACATTGCCCCAGTTTTAACTGTTGCAGGGCTAATTTTTTGTTCAAAAATTTCTAGTGCGATTTCTGGTTGGTTGATCTCGACATTGAAAAGACCCAAGTGCCAGTAAGTGTGACAGCTCAAGTAGGTGCACGTCTAATGCACAAAGATTAAAAAAAAAAAATTAAAAAAAAAAAAATTTTTTTAAATAACTTTTTACAATTTTTTTTTGAGAAAGTGAGTTTTTTTTTAACCTTCCAATTATACTCAGTTTTTTGTAAGAGGTCAATGCCCTTGTCCACCTGACCTGTCATTTCGTAAACGTGTGTTAAAGCATGTGTAGCCCAACCATCTTTTGGGTTGAGAGATAAGCCGAGCCGAGCCGTTTCTTCGGCTTCGCTAAATCTATTAGTTTCTACCAAGCCGAAGGCGTACATTCCATAAAGGTAGCTAAAGGTTGAAATAAAATTTCAAAAGAAATAAAATTAACCTGAATTATTGCAATTTTATTTTTAGAATTGCACAATATTTTCTTACTTTTGAAGCCAATCGGATTTCTCCCACTCTGGTAGTACACGAGCAATGGAATCACGCACTATGGTGGTAATTATAAAAAAAAAAAACATTTATTTTTTTTTTAAAAAAACTCGTTTTTTTTTAAATTGGGTTAATTTGTGTTTAAACAAAAGTTTACTCTGTGTCTGTTGTCCCAAATAGAAGTAGGTGTCTTGCAGCATCTTGATAGCCTGCATGTCTTTAGGATAAAGAAGTAAAACGTCTTCCCATTGGTGAATCGCTTCTTCTAAATTTCTTAAAATGAAAAAAAAAATTATTTTTTGAAATTTTCAAATTTTTCGTAATTTCGGTTTTAGTTTTTATAAAGATAACTACGAAAATTACCCTTGTGACCACGCTTGAAGTGCAGACACGTGACCCATTTCTTGTGCACTTAATTTTTGTTTCTTAGCATCATCACCTAACGCCCCGATTTTTTTCACCAATTCGGATTCATTACTTCGGACACTAGTTCCGGTGCCGATGATTTCAAGGCCATATGCCAAAGTTTTACCAAGAACTACATAATATTTCAAAAAAAAAATTCAAACGCTTCTTGATTTTTTTGTAAACAAAAATTGTATTTCCTTTACTAAAATTTGGATCAGCTTCTATCATCCGTTGAAGTGACATCGGTAGTCCACCAACACTTGGTTCGTCATACCATCCAGTATATTGTGTCAAACTGGCATCGTATAATTTACAAGCTTCATTGCTTGTCGTATTCCATTTCATTCCCTCTTTGGTCCATTCCTAAGAAATTAAAAGAATTAATTTGTAAAAAAAAATTAATTTTATTTAATTTACAAGATTTAAAAAGTTTAAGAAAATATGTGTTTTCTTAGAACAAAATTGTTGCACAATTTGATCAGCTGTTTTTACCTCACAGTCTCTCCAATGAGATCGTGTCATGTCGAGTGTTATTTTAGTACTAAAACTTATCCACTTAACCTTCAAGTGAAACAGTCGATGAAATCTATAGAACTCCTTCAAGTATCCATGGATACAAGATTACGTCACAAGTCACAACAACAATATATGCTTCTAAATTTTAAATTTTAGAGAAGTAACTTTAAATTAAATTGAATTTCTTTTGAATTTTTCACGTTAAGTCATTAGATTTTAATTGCCCAGAGTAAGTACCCCGAATACAATGTCGTACGACTTCAAAATCTTTCAAACACTTCAAACTTCCCAATTTATTACGAATAATTGTATTATTTTTAATTATATTTTATGTCAAAATCATTTTAATTAAAACTTATCATACCAAATTTTTAAAGTAAAGTGAATGGTTTTTTCTTAAAACACTAAAGAATTGATTTTTTTTTAGAAAAAAATTGTTTTCTTTTAACTTTAAAGTTTTTTCTTCGTGTGTCATAAATTTTGTAACGGATTTGATGAGTTTGTCGAAATATAATGGCCAAGGATAAAAATTTTGTTTTATTCCAATATATCATCATGTCTAAGACTAAAGATAAATTTGACTTGATAGTTGATACTATAGTTTTGATTTTTAAAATTTTAGTTCAAATTATTATTATTTTTTTTTTACAATTATTGGTTGTTTGTTGTTAACTTTTTCTTGGGAATCGTACCAGTTTAGCCGAGATTATATAAGTTGTAAATCGTATTCATTTTTTACCAACGAATAAGACAGTAAGACATTTTGTCTTATTGTTCTCACACGTTGCCGAGGCTCCACCAGGCGTTTCTCTACAACAGGAAGTAAACCTGTCCAATGCATATTGCGTCGGCGCATCACAGACGTAGCCTTTGGTACCATCGTTCAGCTCTACGTTGTCCTTGCATCTGTAAAGACTCATACCTGTTCTGTTCTTTATTGCTATTTCACAATCTTTAGTTGCTTGAGCGGAATACTTTGCT
>JABASK010000914.1:0-11360 GCA_019776465.1 Rambutanura hunanensis | reverse complement strand
TCTTCAAAAAATAGACTAGAAAATACCTCTGCCCATCCGACATTCATTCCCGTGGTTTAAGAAAGCGATTAGTCAATTAGAATTTTTAGTTTATCTACACCTTAACACTTCAAAATTGACTGCCCTTTTGATTTTTTTTTTGGAAGTACATTACTTATTTGTTTTTTCTTCTCCCATAGACGACTCACCGTTTGAGTAAATTAATGTATTTTGAGTTGGGCTAAACCCATACTACTTCGTTCCAGGGGAGGGTCGGATGACAATCAAAAGAATGAACCTAAAAACGGAAACGACAAGTTTAATTTGTTGGACTAATTTACACTTTTCCTTTTCTTTTTATTTGTATTTTGCTGTGCGTGTCGTCGTATCCGTACCGCTTTCTTACTTCTTCTCTTCCTCTGCGCAGAAGTTGTTGAGCCCAGGTAGACCGAAAAGTTTACTTCCAGGTAAAAATGATGATTCGGTATTTTGAGCTGGGTATCCGGGCCTGATATTCTCACGTTGATCGCCTATTGTCTCCTTCTCGGTATGGGCGCTGGGAAAGGTTTTTAGGAATTATACGTTTCTTGCTTGCTGCGCATTTATTGCTATGCATTAATTTACGGGATGCTTTGTTCAAATGCTTAAATACACATTAATTGATTTTTAAAAGTGCACAATCATAATTGCGTTATAAAGTTAGATTAAGTTTTAATATTTCTTAAATTTTAAATTGATAACTAAATGAAGTCGAGATGTTTTTTGAAAAATTATAATTTCTGAAAGATGCATTTGCTAATTAAGAAAAGCTTGGGTAAAAGGGACGCTTGTCTTCAACTGGGAATGAATATGCGAATGGTGGCGGTGGGTATTTACTATCTTTTACTACTTAAGTAAAATTGCACATTGCAAACTTGCTGGGGCTTATTTAAAATTTAACATTTTGCTTCTAACTCTTTCCCACTTGTCTTCTAGGCTGCTTCTGCCAAAAAGGAGAGAAAGACTTGAATTGAAAAAAAAATCTACGCTGATGAAGAATCAAGTCAACTAACCTAAAAAATTTGCTAATTTCTGCCACATACACTTACTGCTGCAGCTCATTTCCAATCTTAAAATCCAACATCTTTTACTTCATTATTACAAGTTTTACTCCTCTCGTTGTGACGACTAAAATTAATTTACTTTGTAAATTACGGTTTACGTAGTTAAAAGCGAAAAGTTTTTAGGAAGCATAACGTGGTTGGTACCTTTGAAAAATACTTAGAATGAAAGTTATTTAATTTATTTAAGTTGTTTTTGGACTTGTTATAAAAAATCTTGGTGGATGGGAGGGAGGATACAATTATTCTGTTGGAAAGTGTTAAAGAAATAAAAACACGACTGGTTAGACGTAATGAAGTTAGTGAGACTCAAATCCGGTTTTCTTAAATTACAATTTATCGTCTCTTATTTTTCTTTTCAAAATAAAAATTTGTTTTGTTTTTCAAAATAGTAATACCTGCCTCGAGAATTGGCGTCGGTTCAAATGACGTAAGTTGAAAAGAAAGCCGAAGTTGAAATGTCCATGTTCGAAGGCTGGAATACTTGTATTGGCAAGAAATTCTTTTGCGCTTCAGATTAGTTACTTTGAAGAAAGTTAAATAATATTGTGGAAATTGGACAATTTTTTGTTATAAATGCATAAGTTGTTTTCGTAAAATTTACATTTGCGTGACAAGTAAAGTTCGGAAAAACCAGTTATTGAAATTTCTAGCATACCTATTGATTAAGTGGAAAATTATTTATTCAGTTTTTGAACTTGTTATCAAGAACCTTGGTAAATGAATTTAATAAGATCCAACTGGTTGGACAACTGACACGTCGTCAATCGGTTTGCCAGTGAAGTGCTTTATTTCATAAGGAAAACACGCAGAAAGCTTTTACAGCGAACAGTGTATAACACTTGGGATTACGTTTGGTCTTCTAGTAAACTAGAACTGAAAAAATTAACATTTTGCCAGGAAACTGTGGTTTTTCTGTAAAGTTGTGCTTTTCTTATGAATTTTTAACCGGGCGCAGTTCATCCTCTTCAAGTAAATCTTTCCAATCAATTTCCATTCCATCGACTTCAACTTCTGGTTCAACTCCAGCTGTCACTTCAGTCGCTTCAGACGTTTGGGATTCTTGGCCTTCTTCAATTTCTGACAAAAGTTCATCTTTACTAAATTCTTCTAAAACGGCAGATTCCAACTTTTCAAATTCGTTCAGTGACGAAGAGGAGGAGGAGGCGGGTCGTTTGAACTTGTCATCATTTGTACTGCCAATGGATCCCTTAGGTGTGGAAGAAAGAAGTTCTTCTTCAATGTCATCGAGGTGGTGTCGGTTTATGGGAAAGTTACCAGCTTCATTCGGTTCATCAGCGTCACGTGAAATTCTGGACTCGAAGGTGGACTCTTGAGAAACGGCACACGCGGCTGAAGTGCCGGCGGTCGAGGAAGTGAGAGTTACGGGTAGAGAGGTGATTGTACCGAGGTCACAGGTGATTCCTTTCGAAAATCCACCTCCTCCTGCAACAGGTTCATCTTCACCTAATGTTGATTGACTTTCGGTCAGACTTCCTGGAGTTTGATACTCAGAACTAGAAATGAAGGCGAGAGTAGACGAATCTGAAGATTTGGGTCGTTCTTCGCTTAAGCCGCGACTTCGTTCTTCTCTAGCTGTGAAGAAGGAAACGGAAGAAGATCCAACCACACCACCGGCTGAGGACTGCTTTGAATCAGTCGACACCTGTGACATACAGAAACAATTAATTTATATCAAATCTAAATTAGTATGAACAATTGTCAATCATTTTGTAATTAAGTTATTTTCGTTTAGAGCGATTCCCCTTCCCGATTTTGACCCATGTTTTGAGTTAGGCACAAAAAGTGAACCAACTTTCGATATTTCGATGAGTTTAGCATATACTTTTGTCTTAACCATCTTTTGTCAATTAAGACGAAATATCGATCCATACCTTGGGCGTTGGATCGTCAGTCGGTGTCACGCCAGCACTCGAGGCCCCAGAAGCGACCTGCAGTCTTTCCTCCACTCTTTCCTCAATTTCAGCGATTAGTTGCACGGCTGCAGTAGTGGCTAAATTTTTCTCCACTTCGTCGTCATCCGGTTCCATTTCCTCGTCATCTCTACCTTCATTCTGTTCCGGCTCGATTTCATCGTCATCTCTTACTTCATACGGTTCGGGGTCAGAAACCACTTCATCCTCGTCCAGTTGTGCTACCGGCGAGGCTGAAGCGGCTCGACTACTATCTTCATCAAAGGCAGCTTTAAAGCGTGACTCAGGGAAGATGTCTTGACCTTGAGAGAATAACAAGGGAGATCGAAAAGGTAATTAAAGCAACAGGCATTCTATATTTTTTATTTCAGAAAGAAAGTGGAAAGATTTAAAATTAGGGAAAAGTGACTATAAAGAAAATAATAAAGCAAAAGCTGATCTAATCGGCAGCTTGCGGAAATCGGGACGAAGATGACTCNAAAGAAAGTGGAAAGATTTAAAATTAGGGAAAAGTGACTATAAAGAAAATAATAAAGCAAAAGCTGATCTAATCGGCAGCTTGCGGAAATCGGGACGAAGATGACTCGACGCTTGCCAGCGCTTCTGCTATGATACCCTCAACAAGTTCCAAAGCCACAGCCCTTTCCTGCTCTTCCAGTTTCCATGAATTCCCTTCAGTATCTGTAAAATAGCCCAAATTACCCTCAATTACGTCTACAACCCACTAAACCAAATTGTACCTCCATAGAAATGCATAGTCAGCTTTAAATGCTCATGCATATAGCTCCATTTGTTAGCGTGACACATTTTGGTTAAAAAGGTTAAGATTTTTTTTAGAAGGAACTTGATTGGTTAGTGAAATATAATTCCTCATGCTTGTTACAATAATTATCAAAAATTCGACAGTTTTTAAGCAGCCAAAAGTCCCCGTGTTAAATTTGCTTGGCGAAAGGCTGAAGAGAAATTTCAGCCGACCTGTTTCTTCTGATTCTGCACTGGATCGGTCTTCTAGTTCCTCATGTATCAAAACTTCAGCAGCTGCATTCTCTTCGTCTTCTTCCTGGAGCGTTTCCATCTGTGACTCAGTATTTTCATCGCTTTGTGGTTCTATTTCTGCAACTAATTGACTGTACTCTTCCACATTTTGTGGATTGTATTCTGGTTCTGAACTCGAATCACTTTCACTCTTCAATTCTTCACTTTGTAAATAAGTGAAGGAGACGGAGTGGCTTTCTTCGATTTTGTGGTCTTCAGGTGAGTCGCTGACGTCTTCGACAATTTGTTCGTAGTATTCTGGTTCTGAGCTGAAATCGTGTTCTGGTTCGATCTTCGATTCTTCAGTTTGTAAATAAGTGACGGAGACGGAGTGAATTTCTTCGACTTTGTTTTCTTCCGGTGGGTCACTGACGTCTTCGACACTTTGTTGGTAGTATTCTGGTTGTGAGCTAAAATCGTGTTCTGGTTCGTTCTTCGATTCTTCAGTTTGAAAATAAGTGGCCGAGACGGAGTGAATTTCGTTGGTTTTGCTGTGTAGCGGTAATTCGCTGGTGACTTCGACATGATGTCGGTAATATTCTGGTTCTGAGTCCAACTCGTTCTGTGGCTCGTCCTTCACCTCATCAGTTTCAAGGTGAATTTCGTCTGTTTCAAACTCTACCGGTGGTTCACTGTATTCTTCGGCATTTGGTTGGTTGTCCTCTGGTTCTGAACTGGAATCGTTTTGTGGTTGGTTCAACACCTCTTGAGACTGAAAATGAGTGACATAAGAATAAGTTTCATCTCTTCTGTAGTCTTCCGGTATGTCACTGTATTCTTCGACAGTTTGTTGGCTTTCAGTTGGTTCTGAGCTGAAATCACTTTGTGGTTCGTTTCTCACTTCTTCAGTTTCATACTCAGCGACATGTTGCGGTTCGTCTCTTCCGTATTCTACCAGTGGTTCACTGTATTCTTCAACATTTTGTTGGTTATCTTCTGGTTCTGAACTGGAGTCGCCTTCTGGTAGTTTCGAAGCCTCTGCAACTTGAAAATGAGTGACATAGTGAAATTCGTCTCTTCTGTACTCTGCCGGTGGGTCACTGTATTCTTCAACATTTTGTTGGTTATCTTCGGGTTCTGAACTGGACTCGATTTGTGGTTCATTCTTAGCCTCGTCGATGTGCAGCTCTTCAATAACTTCCTCTTCGTTTCTTCTGGCACCTACCCTGTTGGAATCGTTTTCTGTAGCAAAAACTCTGCCTCGACCGGATTCCGTTTTCAGAAACGTTTCTTCGACTACTTCGATTTCTCCATAATTTTCGGCGTCTTCTACTGGTCGATCAGCTGCTTCATAAGTATTCAAGAAAAATTGTTCATCATGTCGATCTGCGTCAACGTCGCTTTCTGCGGAATCTTGAATCTCATCCTCCGGCACGGCCAAGTGGTGATAGTTAGTTTCATCATTACCGGTAGCACCAATAGCAGCTACCGAGACAAAATTCTTGGCAACGACGTACTTGACTTGCATAGGAGCCTCTTGTACTGGCTCCATTTCTGAGAATAGGTTTTAGGTTTTATTTAACAGATCCCATTCTTTCATAAATTTTCGAAAACCATTTTACGCCTAAATAAAATTTTCACTCTAACAACCCGTCTAGATGAAGAAATTGCTCTACTAAAATTCTAATTGATGAAACTGTGGCACGTGACTGATTAATAACCACGCGAATATCAAACCGTTAAGCCCTTCAAGGGCCCATTGGAATCGAATATAGCTTTTTGTCGGAGTTATTGTGCAGGGTGCATATAAATGTATTAGCAAATAAAAAGAAAAAATCATGGGAGGAATAGTCTACTTTTTTTGAAAAGCCGAAAAACACAGCCCGGTCCACGGTCCTTCAGATTATTTTCACAGCTCACGTGGACCGCTGTCAAAGTTCAATTACGTATCCACTCACCAGAGTCGGTGCTGATGTTGTTGAGTATTTGCTGCTCAAAGGCCAAAGGATCCGTATCTGAGGGTATACAAAAACAAAATAATAAAAAGAAGCTCTATGTTTGGGTCTGTCACGGTCAATAAACAAAACTTTTTTTTTGTTTAGTGATCTTGGATCCGAGCAGACAGTGGAAACTAGTGAACCTAAAATTTAGTCCCTTTATTTTTCTTGAAATCGTGAAAATTGTGGTATACTGTTCGATTAACAAGCCATTCACTCGTTAACACCGTCCGAGCAGATCCACTTATTAGTAACGGATCGAAGGTGCCAATGAAGGGAAAAGCAGTCTCTCTCAGCAAAGCAGTAGCATAGCAAAGGAAGCAGTTTTACATTCTCTCATAAATTAACTTACGATTCAAAATGTCACTCGAGGTCATCGGTCAGTTAAATGGCTAAAGTGAAGAAATAAGAGGCAAGGGTAAAGTAAATCCAAGTAAACTTTTCATTATAGGAGACTAAAGGTTTTTTTTCTTGTCTAGAAATATAGCATATTGGCACTACTACGGCGCGTCCGGACGTTGTCCGGTAGTTGACCCTCAGAATGTTTTGACGGAATAGTTGAATTGGAGAATGGGTGATAGGACTTCTACTGTATTTGCAGGAAACGATTGGGTTCGTTGGGTCGATTGGGTCAACGAACTTCGACCACCATCCGAAGATGTCGAGGATAGGACAGGACTTGGAAGGTCAGCCGAATTCAACGACCTGGGACTAGATCGAGCCGATTCTGTTTCAACTGCTGATCCAGATGCCGATTCCGAACTGCTAGGTACGTCGGTTCTGTTTTCCACCAGTGTTTCATCAGTAGGTCTCGGTGGTGAAAAGGTGGGTTGAAACTGAACCAAAAACTGGGCCTGAGGTGATTCACGCTTCGTTGCCAACGTCGGTGAAATCGAAATAGCCCGTTCATCTTCTTCTGCTGATGAGGATGATTCTTCTGTAGTCCACGTAGTAACAGCCTCTGTTTTCAAAATAGTAACTGAATGAATTAGTTCAGGATCAGCGTCTTCATCACTCGTTTCCAAAATAGGTTCCAAATGTTCTCCGCCCAGTTGAACTTGCGATTCCCGAGGGCACTCAATCGCCGGATCATCAAATATTACGAGTCGACTCTCTGACCCTTCCGACGCCTCGTCGTCGAATTCCAACGGAATGTCGTCTTCGTCCCAACTCCTACTAAGACTAACTTCTGTTTCTTCATCCTCTCCAGCAACTACCATTGGTAATTCATCTCTTGGAAGGTCATCCGTGTCCACACCTTTAGTCCCAGTAGAAATTTGCGTACCGACTCCGATATCAACAGTAATTCCCTGAATTTCCAGTACAGGACTGCTCCCTTTGTCAACGTAAGTAGAACCTTTTCCCTCATCAGGTTCATCTCCAAGCAAAGTTTGGGTGCTGATTTCAATTTCAGAAATTTCAGCCTCAGTCATGTCCTCAGTGTTTTCCTCCGGTTCTCGTTCCTCAAGGGGTTGCGGCGTCATTGAGGTCACGGAAGCAGAAACGCTAAAACCTGTATCTCCAGTCGAATCCAGTTCGAGCGAGTGCGTCATCGATCCCGCTGTAAACGAAAGGAAAGGAACCTTTCAAGTGGAAACCTGATACCTCCGACTCCGCGTGAACCTCCGGCTAACCATACGTCAAACTTAACCTAACTTGCTATCAAATCCATCCACGAGGCACCGCCAAGCATGAAATACGTTGCATATTGCCCACAATATAATAAAATTAGGTAAAATAGTAATAACTAATAGATTCACAGAATGGTGGAAGCACACGAATCTCTATCAAAACTAATGAACGGAACGAATCGTAATACAAACAAAAAAAATCAAAAAAAAAATCTGAAAACAAAGATCTGCGCTGCGCTGCGTAGTTCGAACTTCCGTTACACCGTCGTAGTTATTATTTAGTTTTAGAAAAGAAAACCAAGGACAGTTAAATAAATATTAGTTGAAAAAGCACATTTATGAACAAAGCAATAACAACATTGAGAGACATACACAGTCACACTTGGGATGGGAAAAAAGTATTGGAAAGTGAAAACTTACGTCCGATTTCTTTCTCTTCGGGACCATATTTAACTTCTTCGGTTTCATACGAAGTGGCCATTGGACTAAAAACAATACCAGGTTTAGGTGCTTCAACTTGCGACACGTCTTCAATTGACTCGGAGTCCTTCATAATGTCTTCTTCATCATATGAGATATTTCTTCCCTTCTCGGCAGTTTTAGTGGATTCAATTTGAGTCTTGGCAATAATCTGCTCTTCGAGGTCAGTCACTCGGTCTAAAGAACCAATACATTGTTCCACAATGTCCTCACGGTGAATTCGGTTTAGTGCTTTTTCCAAATTGTTTCCCGTAGCTCGATCTCCGGCCTGCTGCATCCACAGTCTCAGCATTACGGTGGCTTGTTGATACGGACTCTCGGCATATCTACAAGCAAAAAACGAACATAACTCAAAATTATATTTCGACTACTTAGTTAAGTCAATTAAAAGTCTTACTCATCAGCAATCATGGCAATGTCCTCGGTACCCACCCCTAATTCTACGGCTAGATCCCGCCAGTCTTGACCCAACAAGTTGGCCACATCCGAAAGTCTTAAATCCGCTTTGTGGATTTCTCCTGTCTGTTGTGGCATTCCAAAAACAGCCGTTCGCAAACCCTGGCCATACCTAAGTTGAGAAAAAAATTAATTCCAAATCTAAAATTTGGCCTTCTGCCATTGTTTTGAACTAGTATATTGAAGAGACCTATTATTGAATGGAAGTCTGGGGGATGAGATGCATGAAGGGGGCTGTGACAAGGGTTCATCTGGGAGAATATCGATGGGCAGGCTGATATTGAGATTGACAGTTGGCGGAACTTCTTCAAGACTTGCTCCGCCCTTTGGTTCACGTCTAAATACAATTCTTCCAACTCCTCCAGCATTTGAGTCTCTTTGGCGTACAAGAAGGCCGAGCCGATTTTCTCTAAAGGCGTAAAATTTTAGGCGAAGTTGTTCTCCGGATTTAGTAACAGGATTTAAATTTCCAGCCATTTCCAGATACTGCGGCTTCCCTTCAAAAACTTCAACATCTTTACTTTTAGCTACTTCTGTAAAATTTTCCAACCCTTCCAAAGTTTTGTCCTCCCGATCATCTGTCATGCAGAAGACACGTAGGCGAGCTTCGTTCGTGTCAATACGTTTTGCGTAAACGAGAAATCTTTTAAAAACAAAAAAAAATTATAGAAGATAATTGAGAACGCGATGTTTATTCAAAATATCTTACTTTGCCATAAATGGTACGACGATGGCCTCCCTGTAGATCTCAGTGGCAAGTCGTGTCAACTCATTCGTTCCTTGACGCGAGTCTATGAGCCAAAACCGTGCAGAAACTGTTGTCGTGAACGAGACATGGTCGTTGATAAAGGTCAAAGGAGTTGACCCCGTTACGTCTTCCCATTGTGCCCTTGTACTCCCTCCAGTAATAGAACAGAGAAGTCGAAGACTCGAATTTGGATCTTTACTTGCCGGGAGTGGAATTGAAAGTGAAATTGGTTTATGAAATTTCCTTCGTCTCGGTTCCACTGTCACGATTGGAGAGACACTCAATTTACTCCCATGTTTTGTCACAAGTGTCGTCGGAATAGGATGAGCCTGTAACAAGTTTTACGTTCCATTGAACCTACGTCATGGGCCAACATAGTACTCGATATTCGCTAATTTTATCCTTAATCAACTCCAGCTCCAAAATTTCAAAATTCAATCATTCAGTTTCAATTTTCAATAGCATGCGATTAGTTCAATGACATAAAGTTGTGAAGCAGTGGAAGCATAAGGGAGACGCAAAGCTCTTGCAATATTTTGCAGCGAGGATGCTAGGAGTTCAGCCCATTGACTTCTCAAATTACATTTCAGCTTACATCAAAGCTAAGTTAATTAGGTTAGTTGGGTTAAGTTAATTAGGTTTGCAAGTTTTGTCGTTTTGCAAGAGCAGTGTGAAAACTTTATGGTTCCACTGCTTTCCCGAAGGATATTTGAAGCAAGACTAATTTTGATGTGAGAGACGATTTTATTGGGCCGAAATCCCAGCGTCCAAAGGTCAATACTGTTAAGTGTTAATAGGAAGTGTCAAGTTTAGGAAGTTGATTTGTAGTTTAGCAGCAAAAAAAGCAATCTCAAACGTATAAGTTGTCAACATAGAGCATTTTAGTTTTAAAAATAATTGACAACAATTTTTGGTAGAGAGACAGACACAAGTGAGGTCTTTTTGGACTGACTAGGTTCAGGTTACGATGAGATCCAAGCTTCATTATAAGCTGTGTTTAGTAGAAGTGGAGAGTGATGGAGATTTTGACTAGATTTACCAAGCGACAACCCAACGCCCACCTTTTCGAATATTGTTCACAACAATCTTCCGACGACTGTCACCTTTCCTCACCTGAATTCCAACACGAATCCGTTTTGTAAGGGCTCCAGCTGGAAAAGTAGCAGTGACTTCCTTTACCACACTGCTTGACACAACGCCACCCTCTACAAATGAAAAGTCAATTATTTTCAAACTGCTACGCTGTACTCTCGATAATCGTCTGTAGCAACCATTCCGTACGGGCTTGTCCAGTAAAATATATTGTCTTACCAGGTCCAACAGCATGATACTTCTTGCTTAATTCTGGATACAAGTGCAAAATACTGTGGAAACTCTGTTGTTGTTATTCGAGTAAGACGATTGGCTTCCAACTCTACAAAAACACAGCAAACAACACTAATTCGTTAGACATCAAATTACTTAAGAATTTTTCAACCGAATTGATAAAGATTATTTTATTAACCAACCTTTGACCTGTTGTTCCGATTCTGGATCTGACGTATGCTCTCGCCAAGTCACTCCATCTTCACTTCTTAATACCACAATTTCCCTTTCACCAGTTCTCAGGCACGCAAAATGTGGTACTTCAATGGTTACTTTTCCCAAAAATTTGACTCCGCCTGGGCCCAATTCTAAAATTCGACTTGCAAGTGCTTCTCCTTCCATCAATGGAGGAGGATGTGCCAAACGTTCTTTTCTCAAGTATTTGCAAGTGATACGTGTTGGTGCTGGAGCAGTGAGGGGTGGGATAACTACCCGAATTCCAGAATGACGACAACCACGCATTGCCCCACCACGGGCGTCCACCATGAATGACACCAAGAAACTGAAACAACACAAAAATTCATAATTTTCAAATTTCAAAATTTAAATCAACGAAAAGGTAGGAAGTACAGCCGAAAAACTTCGCAATATCTTACTTTCTCCAATGTAGTTTCCTAAGTGGAAGCATGTGAGTTTTGAAAAGCAGTTAGTGAAAAAAAAATCAACACTTGTTTACTTAACGTTAGATTAACTTG
>JABASK010000913.1:0-11366 GCA_019776465.1 Rambutanura hunanensis | reverse complement strand
CGTTTGGCCATCCTCAGTACACCTAAAGCCAGGGTAACGGTGACGACAATAGGTAATCCTGCAACAAATATTATTAAATTAGTTAGTTGAACTAAATTGTTTAAGGCCCAACGCCAAAACAGTATGGGTAATGTTGTAGAAGAGGATCTCACCTTCTGGAATAGCAGCAACGGCTAAGCTGCAAAAATTATAAGAAAATTCAAATAAAGATAATATATAAAGAAATTAATGAATTTTGTACAGTTGATGCTTTACCTAACTCCAATATTAAGCATATCCAGAAATGCCTGCAACAAAACAACAATGAATCAAATCAATGAAAAAAAGGGTCCATACCGTTGATCCAACTTGAAAAGGTTCCCAAAGGTAAACTAACCTACAACTTTTCAAGTTGAAACTTCGTAGTTGAACATTTCGCATTAAGAAAGAAAGCCTCCTCTTACCTTTCCTTGGGCCCATCCCAAAACACCAATGGCTCCAATAATACAAAAAGAATAAAAAGAAAGCTGGGCTCCAAGAATATCCATGCTCTTTTGCAGAGGAGTCTTGGGCGCCTATTCATAAAGGTGAAGGAAATTCCAGAGAATTAAATACTTTATGAATTTATTTATTTTGAACTTATAAATTGTTAAACACACCTCCTCTGCTTGCATCATTTTGAAAACCTCTCCAAACTTTGAATTTCCTCCAGTGCTTATCACAATTCCCTAAAAAACATACAGAGTGAATTGGTCGTTGACTTTGTTTAGTGTTTTCAATTACGATTTAAAAACTGCTTAATTTTCAGACTGCTTTCGAACCGCATCAAAGAAAATCGTGAGCTACACGTTAACCAGTGGGTTCAGCCCTATTCGGACTCTAGTCAACGGAAGTCAAATCAACAATCCCATTTCACAAAAATGGAACATACTTTAACTTACGAACTCACGATCCCTAAGACCTTGAAAGCTTACATTTCATCATTATAAAAAGTTCAAGATTGATAACATTAGGTTCCGAACTTCGAACAGCTGACCGACATGTCGTCAGATACAGCTAGAATAAATGGCCACGAGCCAACGAAGAAAGATTCAGCCTAGATGAATCATCTTCGAGTTTTTTTTTACATTGGAACCACTTGTTTGTATTTTTGATAAAACC
The DNA here is from genome assembly GCA_019776465.1 of Rambutanura hunanensis. Classification (NCBI taxonomy): domain Eukaryota; kingdom Metazoa; phylum Arthropoda; class Collembola; order Poduromorpha; family Neanuridae; genus Rambutanura; species Rambutanura hunanensis. The sequence continues at coordinate 10,226 of JABASK010000913.1, read as the reverse complement.
TTCCAACTTACTTTTCCGCTCCCACATCGTACAAGAGTCCCCATAAACGCAACGTTTTTCACAGATCCCTCCTGATGTGGGTTGATCAAAGGTTCTGGAGATTTTCTTGCAGGTTCAGTTTCACCCGTGAAGCTCGACTCATCAATTGAAAGTTCAATTGCCTGTTAACGCAATGTTTGTACAATGTCAATTGTTGGTTTCAAATCTGAACCCAAAATTAAATTCTCAAAACTTACTTCAAACAATCTTATATCTGCAGGAACTCTGTCACCAATGTTGAGATTGACGATATCACCGGGAACGAGATACCGAGCGAGGAATGAGTTTGTTTGTCCACCTCGTATACTATAAACGAAAGTAACAGATTATTAGTTGCGCATTGTGCTAATTTTATTGTGCCGTAAAAAAAATTAAAACGCTAAAAAAATTCTAACTTACCACATGCACGACGGTGGTACCAATTTCGTCAACTCTTGCAATGATTGCTCTGACCTCCATTCTTGAATAAATGCAACTGTCACAACGATAAGGATTGCCACAGTGATACTCACTGCATCGTCAACTTGCTTTACAACTACAGAAACCAGGGCTGATGCGAGAAGGAGGAGTATCAAAGGATTTTTGAACTGCTCAATATACTTTTTCCAAATGGGTTCTTCTTCATTGACGACAAATTCATTCGGACCCAAAATTTCACGCCGGTTCTCTGCCTCCTTCCAATTTAGCCCTTCACGAAGATTGGATTGAAGGTGCCACTCCACTTCACTTACAGTAAGCCCACTCGCTTGTTCTGCTGTAAGCCACATTCCAGCTGCTTCAGGTGGAGTCTTCTTAACAAAGAAAGAAAAGCAAAAAGTTAAAACTTCTTTTGTTCAATTCGACAAACTTGACACTCAAAACAAAACACAATGCGGCTATTGATAGAAAGGGGCATTCAATTTTTTGAACTTCAAAGTTTTGACTAGTAAATTAAAGTAAAAAAAGGCAATTAGCTCTAAAATCTACATTATAACAGTACAATAATTCGATTTCAACTTACTGCACTGGGAAATGATTCAGCCTCCCCAATTAGAATCGCACTGTCAGAATCTCTTGATTTGAGAGTATTTCGATTACTTTGAACCAGGGGTTTTGTTTTGTTATGTTGAATGAGTGACGGTAGCGGAAGTGTTGAGTAGAAATTATTTTGTTCCTTTACGTTGTTGTTCGTTGATTGATTAATTATACCGTTGTTATATAAACTTCCGGTGGTATACCCATTGTTAGAACTTTTGCTAGGGGCGAGGACATTTTTTCGCACAGTAGGCATGGTTGGTCCGACAGTATTTGAAGCGGGGAGCGTGTTGGGACTACCACCATTGTTGACACCAGAATGATCTTCTGAACACTCATACACCAGTTCACTCTGCTGTGGTAGCATGGCCCGTCACACGAAAATCTTCAAGCGTGTTCTTTGCACTCGTTGAAATTAACTTAAGATAAGATTTGGGAGGTTAAAATTAAGTCAACTCTTTGAGGTCAATGGAATGTTTGCGACGGGGATGGGTGCTGGCGTGCTGGGTAAATGAATATGTAACTTGATAAGTGATGGTACAGATTCCTTGTTAGAATGATGAAGTTCTAATCAATTGTCCATTCAGCGATCTGTTCGATGAAGGCCATATTTCGACTTTTAGCTTCGTTTTTACTTCATGAAGAAGAAGATGCACTAGCCTGGAATCAAGACTTTGAAAACCGCACAAATTGATAATCTTTTGACCTTTTAGAAGTTGTATCTTGGACCTCACCGCAACATCTGCGAGGCGAGGAGGATAGAATCTTTAACCATCAAGAGCTAAATGTTTAATCACACCAGCGGTCTAACTCAATATTTTGAGACTAATCGGTTGAAGTAAGGTTGGCCGCGGTTGATTGTCGTCCCCAGTTTCCATTAGTGGTGTATCCCCCCATTGTATCCTCCAGGCGGAAAACTCAAAAAACAAGAAATCGCTCCCTCTAGGGAGGATTTCCAGAGTTCCACGGGAAGTTTTTCCTTGTAGGTATCCCCCCATTCTAACCCTTATAGTGAATAAGGTTGGCAATATGTAGTTTAACTTTCAAACTAGTATTGTCAGCAGAAAAATTTCTACTGTGGTCTCCTATTGTCTCCCCTGTTTTTTGTTTTCCAAATGTCCTATAAACTGAGGAGCGGAGGTAGGCATAGCCCAAAGCTACAGCGTTACCCCTATTATGAAAACTAGGCAAAATACGATTGCAAAATGCAATTGGACAAAACTGTATGTGGAATTGATAAACCCCAGAAATCGTATTGCCATTCAAAATTCATTTTCAATGGCAATAAGGTTTTCGGGGGTTTTGAATTCTCCTTACAGTTTTGTCCAATTGCATTTTGCGATTGTATTTTTGTAGTTTCCATAATAGAGGTAACGCTGTATAGGGTTTAGGTTACCAAAGCGACTTTAAGGTTATAAATGTTGGGTTTAAACATTAACGATTTATAAAAAATCGACAAAACTAAAGAGTTGCTGTTATTCAGATCATGCTACCTAACATTTATAACCTAAAGTTCGCTTCGGTAATCTTCGCTCCACATTTTATCAGCATTTCTGAAACCGACAATGTTGACAGCTCTATTTTCTATAGGGGAAGACAATAGGGGGCCACAACGGTAATTTTTGTGTGGGACTTTGAAAATCCTCTCTAGAGGGCGAGATTTGCTGTTTTTTGAATTTTTCGCCTGGAGGATACAATAGGGGGATCCAACACTAATGGAAACTGGGGGCGACAATCAACCGCGGCCACCTTACTTCGACCGACTAATTCAAAATGATGGTGTGAGCCGTGGCATGTTCTTGTTCCTAAATATCTAGCCTATCTAATCTAGGTTAGATACGATACAAATCTAGTGAGTAAAATAAAATTCCAATGGACTGGTTATCGATCCGCAGCTCCGTACCATACCATAACTCCATAATTCATAAAGTGGGAACTTCCCAAAATATAAATAAGTTCCCAAAATATATTTCTATTGTCGTGGGTACTTACTAGTACTACTTACTTTAACAAAAAATGTAAATGACAAAGCGCCATAGAATGTAGCTGCAGTGATGCGGCGGTAGATGATATGATGGTTTCATGACAGTACAGATAACAGTTTTAGCATTGATTTTAACATAAATAATTATTGATAAGGCGACTGCCAAATCAGCGATTGATTCCCAGAGATGGGAGGATTGGGTGAGATGATTCAAGTATTCTAATTTGACACGAAGGCCAACAGTTGGCAGTGCCAAGTTGGCATTGACAATTCTCAGTTTACCTTACCTTATCATGGGTACTACGGCTACGGCACTGGGTTCGATGGGCACGTCGTTACCTTTACGTAATATTAAACAACACAATAATAATTGCAGCGCAAAATGGCTCAATTTACTTCAGCAGCTGAAGTTCAGCTCTCCTAAAAGGTTATCCGCCGCCGAGTGTCTTGTCATTGTCAGTAATGTCAGTGCAACTAACCGCAACCCCAGCCCAGCTAAGATTCAACTCTGTCCAATTTAAATCATTTTGCCTGGTTGATTGTAATAAATGAACGTAATTAAAATTAAGTGCTTCAACTGAATATCGGTCATACAACAAACGTGTGACTGACCGGACTTGACATATAGCTTACTAGCTTGTAGCGCTCGCTACGCTTCTGAGCGTAAGCAATGTTTAAGTTAAAAATCGCTGTTAAGAAAATTAAATAAATTGCCCACATTTTTCCCTTTAAACGTTGCCCATCTCTGTATAAATCACTCTCCTCCGTTCAACAGAAGAGAGCAGGGAGGGAGCTGTTCTCTTCTCCAATTCGAAGCAGGTTCAGCTCTCTTCTCCAATCTCCAATTCGAAGCAGGTTCAGCTTCCTGGAAAATCGGAGAAAAAAGAAATCAACTTTTTCTGTTTTTTTTTAAATTTAATTTTTTTTCCTGAATTTTTTTAAACCTCGAATTTTTGAGGTTGATTTCCATAACGAATTCCCATAAAGGCCGAATAAGTTCTTGCGGAGCGTGACCTTAAGCAAATCCCTTCAAGTTGTCCATTAGTTATGGACACTTTTGGTCCAGTCCATTACACAAATAATATGAGTCCAATACAAATCACGCGCAAAATGGAGGATTTGGAGTGCATTTCAAAAAGTCCTGGAAGACTGTTACAAACTTTTGTTAGTAACGCTAATCTCTCTTTTTTATCAACAATGTTAGCTTCTCTTGAATTAACACTACTTAAGAAGGAGGAGGTGACATTTGATTCTCCAACTGACTAGTTTTTTTTTGCATGCGACAGGCTCAAGGTCAAAGAAAGGCGAATTGATTGTTTAACTTACTTCATCGTACATAAATTACCAGTACGGAGAACGGAAACCTTTTTTCCGACTCGACTGTGAGAAAAAAAACTAGCGGGAAAAACTCAAATATAAATTGGAGATTTTCAACAATTCAAATTGGAACTGCAGATTTGATTTGTCATTTGTGTCTTGTGTGTTGTTTGTTCATTGGATTGTTGATGTTTGTTGTTTGATGTCAATCAATCAATCCATTACTTGGTTATAAGACAATCAGTATCGTGTGCTCGTGTCACTGACTGAACAGTCTAAAGTAAACTCGTGGTCTACTGTCACAGTGCAGTACTTAACAAGAAAACGAAATTCAACATCACGTTCAGGCAAAGAAAGTTGAACTTTACAATAATTCAACTTAAGTTAATTGTAAGGTTAGTTACTTAATTTCGATTATTTAATTATTCTGTGTTTAACATTTTGTATTTTTCTAATTAAGGAATAACACGTCACGCCATTCGTTGTCGTGTGCTCGTGTCACTGACTGAACAGTCTACAGTAAACTCGTGGTCTACTGTCACAGTGCAGTACTTAACAAGAAAACGAAATTCAACATCACGTTCAGAAAAAGAAAGTTGAACTCTACAATAATTCAACTTAAGTTAATTGTAAGGTTAGTTACTTAATTTCGATTATTTAATTATCCTGTGTTTAACATTTTGTATTTCCAATTAAGGAATAACACGTCACGCCATTGCCATTGCATTCGTTCTCTATTGTTCTCGAGTTAAAGGAGCCTTGACACTTTTCTTCGGGTAAATCTATTCCTCTTACTTCGATTCCTCTGACCCTCTGACTCCGATTTCTCTGACTTTTGATCCAATCCTCTGACTTTTGATCTAAACTCTGACTTTCGAAATAACTCAACCAAATTGAGTGGGAAATGGAAAAAATCGACTGGGAATGAAGGGAATTAAGTTCTCCGTCGATCCATCCACTGGGAAGTTCAAAAATACAACGCCAGCGAAATTTGACTTTTTTTGAAAAACTCTGACTTGCTAACAACTCAGCCAAATGAAGTGGGAAATGGAAAAATCGACTAGGAAGTGAAGGGAATTAAGTTCCCCGTCGATCTATCCACTAGGAAGTTCAACTTTATTCCCTTCACTTCCCAGTCGATTTTTCGCAAAAAGTCAAATTTCCCTGGCGTTCTATTTTTGACCTTCCTCTCTCTTCTTCACAACTCTTTTATAAAAAGACTAGTATACCCCCCAATTGGCGCTTCGCGCCGTTAGATTAGAAGTGGTGAAAATGAGAATTATTGAAACATTTATACTAAAATCTACAAAAAGGACGTAGACAATGAAAGGACTGTTAAATTTTTTCTTCGAAAATGTTTGTCAAATTGACAAAGAAAAGTAGGCAGTTACGGTTGTTCGATAAAAGATTTTCGTATGTTGCGTCCGTTTCGAAAAGAAATTATTTGAAATTTTTTATTATAATTCATTCTATGTTGATTTGTTTGTTCAGGGTTTAGGGTTTCGGCATGCCTCTGCCTCATAAGTGTGGGGGCATTACCCACAGACCTCCGAGTACCAAATTTTTTTGTTTCACAGAATTGTAAACAGGGGCGCACGTAACCTCTCCGTAACTTACACGGTTAGGAGAGAGTGATTACATCCCTCGGCACATTTATTAACGGGGCCGCCGGTAGCCTCGCCGTGAGCTCACACGGTTAGGAGGGTGATTTCATCGATCGGCACATTTATTAATGGTTCCAATTAAAATATTTAAAATATTTGTTGTTTCTTTAAAATAAAACAAAAGTTTGTTTACGTTTTTGTAGCTACTGCTCCTGTCTTCCTTGTTTTTCGAGATAATTTTGGTAGCGTTCGTTTTGCCGATTGAAGAATTCTGGGTAATGAACCGCTACACGACTTCGTCGTATGTTTCTTTCGCGTATGAAGCTTGGATCTCTCCGCTGTGGACGCTTTCTATCTGGGCATACGAGTCTTTCATGGCCCTAACGCCAACAACTACGGCATTGAGTTGGCACTTTGTATTGGCGCTGGCCTTGTGGTAGAATTGGTACTGCCACTGGTGCTGTAATTGGAGCTGTAATTGGTGCAGTACTTGGTGAAGCAATTGGCATAGTAATTAGTGCAGAGCTTGACTCTGGAATTGGTTCACAATTTTGTACAGAAATTGACACTGGCATGGCAATATTTCAGATACTTGTGAGATTTGACCTGAAATTGGTAATTGAATTTGAACAGGAACTTCAAGTTGAACTGGCAGTTGACACGATATCAATCCTCGAAGTTGGTCCAATACTGACATATCTAAAATGATAACAGGATCAGTCTAAGTCTTCTTTGTGAGATACATAGACATCAGTAAATTTTTGAGGTTGAGACTCGGGTACAATTTGAACTTTTTCCTGGTTACCACTCATGGTTTCTAAAAACTCTTCTAAGTTTTCTGGTTCCGAATCTGTTAACAAATTAATTAATTTGATTATTAGATTTTGCTGGTATTTTTTCCGCTCTACTCAGGTCAATAATATTTTTTGAAATGTTCGAATCTTCTTTTGAGTGAAAAAATTGAATAATTTTGAAAAAACGGTTCAGCCAAGTGTTGTCTAAATTGATATTGGTTTCTAGGTATTTGTTGAATTTGTAATAACGCTGATTGGTGTGACACTTGTTCAAAGTTTAAAGCAATTCTTGTAATCTTTCCGTTGTACATAAAATTTGGGGTGGTACATCAATTTATTGAGCGATTTCATTTCGAATCTCGAAGAATTTTTCAAATAAAACTTGTTGGGACGTATCTCCATTAATTTTCCTTGTTTCTTCTTGGACACTTTCAAAGTTTGGCTGGAATCCTTTTTTAATTAACCTTGGGTAGGGCTTTCACGCCTGACGAATTTGACCCTCATATAGACCAAACATATCCAATGTCCCGAATCGCACTCAGATCGCACGCAACAGAGATTCAACATGCGAACAGAAACGATGAATCACGTATGGGGCTAAAACCAAGAATTTTTGCACCGCTAGTTTTTACCAGGACTGGTTAGAGTAGTGTGAAGCGCAGGGTTTCATTGAATAATTTCTCATCAAAATCGACTCATTTATTGTTTTTGCTTTTTCTAGGAACCTATAGAAATGGACGGACAAAAGTGTTTGGAAGTCATTACTTCACTCGAAACACATCACCTAAATGGGTTAACCTTTATCGTGACATATTTCGACTCGAAGGATTTACCAAAAGCTCATCAAGATTTTACCTACAGCCTTTTACAAAGCAATATGAGAGCAATGTAACTAAAAACTAAACACTAACTATATTAGTAGGACTTAAATTTCAAATAATTCGAAAATTCCTTTGCAAATGATTTTCAGGTATGAAGCGTGTGACTGGGGATGGAAACCAAAACAAAAAATTAAGGAATTATCGGCAAGACAGGCTAGGTTTTTGATAGTTTATGAAGTTGGATCAAGGAAAGAGCACGTTCCCGTGGCGTTTGTACATTTTCGATTTGTTAAAGATTATGGAAGAAAAGTCGTGTATTGGTAAATTTATAAGTAACAAGCCGTGACGCTTCTTTATTACTTATTTAATTAAAAGCAGAAGCTTTTCACCATTGAAGATTGTACAAGTATCTATTTACTCTAATTTTTAGTTACGAACTACAACTGGAAGCTCAAGTTCGAGGCTATGGAGTTGGATCGTGGTTGATGAAAATACTGGAGAGACTCGCTGCAGTATCAAACTTTTCCCGCATAGTTCTTACTGTCCTAAAGTCGAACCTTGGTGCAATTAGTTTTTATAAGAAAATGGGGTTAGTAAATACTGTAACTGATCAATTAAAACTGAAATCGATTTCAACAATTTCTATGATTTTTTTATAGATACGATCTCGATGAAACCAATCCTCCTAAATCTGAAGGTAGGCCGTATTATATCTTCTCAAAAACAGTCCCTTCAGATTCAGAAACTTCAACATCAACACAATAAATTATTTCCATATGTATGCCGCGCAATAATGGTTCCTATTCTTCCTTAATAACCGTAATAATTTTGCTTAGTTAAAGCATTAAGTTCAATCAAGCCTAGTAGTTTGCTGCATGCGTCGTATTTCGAAAACTTAAATGTATCGCGTAATTTTTTTCACAAACGATATATAACAAACTCACACGTAAACACAATATATCCGTTGCAGTACAGTGTGCGGACAAAAACGGAAACAAAGTAAAAGCGCGGGAAAGTTATGTCAAGAGAAGGTTTTTTAAGTGGTGCATACTCTGTCGATATATTTTTTTAAATCCTGCTACATATAGAATCGCCATTCTGATGCACATTGTGTAGTTTTTTTTTAAAAGATTGTTGAACTAAAAACAATAAATTTTTGCAAACAAAATAGGTCTGAAGCTAGTATACATTTCTTTTTCCGAAAATTAAATCTAAAAATCGGACAGAAATTGTTTTCGCATTCTTTTCAATCAACATGTGTGACAACCCAAGATTTAAAAGTCATAGCCCATTGTACATCGGAAGGCGAGAGACGACATTGGAAGGAATAACTCATACCCATAACAACAAAATTATTAATTAATCGTAATGCTTAATGATTAAATGTGTACAAGTAGCAGGTTGATATAACGAATTTGTTAATCGAATTATATGAAAATTTGGAATATTCAAAATATTCAAGGTCCACGGTCGAGAAGTACTACCCCTGCATTTGTATGTTTGGAATAGCAAGAGTGGAAAGAATTAGTGGAATAGCAAGAGTTAGACAGTCGAGCCTGCTGCACCTCCCTGCATCGCGCAAGGGCACTTGATTTCGTAATTCTATATTAAAAAATCATAATTAAATTTCTAAATCATACCTAAAAATAAAATAAAAAATGCAACCTATTTTTATTTTTGGTTATGATTTAGAACTTTAATTATGATTTTTTAATATAGAATTACGAAATCAAGTTTTGTACATCTATGTTGCAACAAAAGTGCCCTTTCGCGATGCAGGGAGGTGCAGTATGCTCCCCTGTCTAATTTCACTCTTGCTATGCAAAACATACATATGCAGGGGTAGTAAGTAAAAACTTAGAGCCACACTCGTGTACTATGCCAAAATGAATGTTTCCAATTTGCCGTTTAGCTCTTTGAAAAATCCCTGCAATGAACAAGTAAAATAGCTGTGACCAATGTCCATCAAAAATGATGAGAAAAGTTTAATTTGTTTTACATTGTATTGAATCTCCAAAATCGGGTTACAGCAGGAACTAGAGTTGAGGGTGATTTACAATTTACAGGAAGAAATTCGTTCCCTTAGTCCGTTGTTGTTTTAACAGCGACCTTATAATTTGGTGCCTGCTTTTACAAACAGCGATAAATGTTAGAATGTTTGTGGTCTTCCAGAAAAAATCTCCAATGCACTATAGGAATTTTTCGAGTAAACAAAAACGGGAATTATTTTTTGGGTTGGGTTGGATTGCAATCTTGAATACTACATTGATTCAGTATCTGTTAGACGTACTTGTCCTGGGTAATCCGGATACCTCCACATAGGTGTACATGTATACCAAGCCCAATAAACGTATTTAAGGCAGAGTATGTTGCTTGGAACGTCGCTGAGATATACTCAGACAGATTCCTCCCCCATGGCTTTGTTTTTGGTGATGGTTAGCATATCATCCCACACTACCAGGTAAAGGTATTTGTCGCTGACAAGTACGCATGGGTCGCTTTGTGTCGGGTGGTATCCAAAACTTTTGAGGAAGTCAGTGAACTTTTGGTTCCAGCAGCGCGGTGCTTGCTTTAGTAAATGAAGACTTTTCTGAGGCTTACAGACTTTGTTTTCTCCAGTGGAGAAGCCGGGTGGTTGTTCCATGTAGATGTC
>JABASK010000912.1:0-11375 GCA_019776465.1 Rambutanura hunanensis | reverse complement strand
TACGTATAGCACCCACACCACATCACACTGAAGAGATGATGGATAAATTTGTATCAGATCTGGTGAAAGTTTGGATTGGATTGGGAATTCCATTGAGAAAAGAATCTTGTTCCAATGTAAGATTAGAAAGGGTATAATTTAAGGCTATAAAATTACATAACTTTTTTTTTCAAATTCTAATTGTTTTCGTAGGAATGTACTTTCTGCAAGAAACCACTTTACTTTGAACAATTGGAAGCTCGCACGAAAGAAGCAATGACAGCCATGATAACGAGTTGTGCTTTACCAAACTGCCCTCAAGTGGCTGTTGCTTGAGTGGAAATAGGATTGTCAACAAATTGAAAAAATCAATTTTTGGTTTCTTCCAAAATTCAAAATTGAAACAAAAACACAAAAGTTCGAACTACAATTAAACTAAGGTGCTGGGTCGCTGATTAAAAAAAACGAATTCAAAAAGTTGTATTGTGATGAAAGTGGAGTCTTTATGTAGTAGCGCTGGCGTGAAGATTTTGAGTGCCTTACGATTTAGTATTTTAAGTTGGTATCTGCATTCTCTTTGTTTAAATGCACAAGGAACCGATGCGTTTTAGAATTTGGAAGGTTCCGTATGCATACCGAGTTTATTCTTGGAGGCTTGGCTGGCGAATACGTGATTTAGGTCAAGGTAGGAATCATCCCATAGCATACAATCGAGTCCATTCACGAGCGTGTCGAATAGCTTCCTGCTCATTTAGCTTCCATAGTTCGGCTACATCGTTAGCCAATGGGTCATCTGGATTTGGAGCGCTCAGGAGTGCTTGAATGGACAACAGAACAGTTCTAATCTGCAATGCAGGACTCCATTTATCTGAAACACAATACGAGTAAATCCGAATTTTACAAGGATTAGGTAGATCTTTGTTCATCGTCGGGAATCTTGTTCGAAAGTAATGAGCGATGAAGAAAATTCGAACATAGTTGAACGAAATACGAATAATACTCTTCTAAAAGTAAAAGTATTTACCCTTGAGAATGTCTAAGCAAATACGCCCAAGTTTATCAATGTTTGGGTGGTAAATTCTTGGTGATGAAACGGACTTTGGGGGCTGACATTGGATAATCCTCGGGTAAAAACAATTCCAGTTTAAATACCCCACCTTCGAAGGGAGATCCTTCCGGGCCTAGAAACAAGATGCAAAATTATTAAGCACCTCCGCCAATGTGGTTACTACATAATTCTACACGGGCGAAAATCAGTTACTAGGGTAAGGAAATGTGCGTGAGATAAAATTTTCTAAAAGTCACTTCCCATTCTATCAGGATTAAGGTTAGGTTTCGTACCTCCTCCACTTATACAGTAACCTGTATGTGTACAATTGGGAAAAGAGACTTGGAATTTGGAAACGGTTACTTGTATCAGTATCCTATTCCTAACACACACAATATCTGCCTACTGCGTTTGAAATTAATTCAATATCATTCGACTTTAATTTTTTCTGCAATGTAGCACTGGACTCAATGTACCGCCGCACAGAACAGTAGAAATTAACTTAATAAATTGTGATAAAACAACCATCAAATGTTATTCGTCAACTAATTGATAGAATTGTCAGAGTAGTGATTGTCTAGTTACCTGTGACGACTACATGGAAATAACGAGCGTTGTTGTCATCCGGAACGGCACTGATACCAGGAACTGGTTCTTGCATTAGACGCTGGGTCTCCTGTAAAATTATAAATGCTAAATTAACTCAACTGAACATCATTTGCTTCATCAAATATGACATAACCGAACGTATAATAAACGTCAATTTATACACTCTGTACATTTTTCAATGAGAATAACTTGGGTTAGTAACTATTCTGGTTATTTGAATCCAGTTAAACTTACCTTCACAATTCGACGTGGCAGAGCACCAGCCATTACTCTGTTAAAATTCAGACTAGTAAAACTAATAATTTGTTCGTTAAGAATACTTCCAATTAATCTAATTCGTCTTGTTGAATCATTCGTCCTCTCGGAAAATCAACTTCTACCTTTACACAACCGGAAGACAGATGTCGGCACGGCAACCATACCTACCACCACCACCGGTCTCTCACTAATTTATTCTCGGCTCACCTCAAGCCATAAAAGAATTCAAACCTGATTTCGATTAGCTGATGATGCATGCAGTATGACAGTAAATCCTCGCAGATACCGCGCTCCACTGCCGTCGTGCACTGTTTTAAAATTTAAGCAAGTGGTGTGGGGCGCAATGGCGTGGAAGGAAAATTACATTATTCGTGCACTAACCAAATCTCGTAAGATATTATTGGTATTTTTTTTCTCAATGCAATGTATCAAAAATTCCATTTCTTTCCTTTCAATAGAAATGAACCTTATGTAAAGGTATCTATTCACCAGTAAAACAAAAACAAAATAATGATTTGACTTCGCACTAATTACGTTATTTCAACAACAGCTGACTTGTAACTCAGAAAAGTTAATTTCCAAATTTTTGTTTTTAAATTGCATGTATTTTCTCTTTAGTATTTATTTTTTTTAAAAAAAATAGAATTTACATTTGCAAAGGTTAGTAAATCGGTCACTCTGCTCTGTTGTGTAACTCATAAAGTGCCGATATCTGGTGCTTCCGTCTGTCAAATCGCGTTTAAAGGAAGGAGAGCAAAAAGTTTAAATTTGAGGTTCGGTGGTTTTTAGGCTATCACTGCTTATGCGCATTACAAGGTACAACTTTGTTTAGAACCAAGGCGCTTTAAATTTATCATAAGAATTTCGTTACTCAACTACGTGACCGTACTTTCCCAACTACGTGACCTGCCGTCTCTCATATGACCTTGACCTGAACTGAAAATTGTTAGTTTACGATTGAACCGTGTTGGTATAACTTTTCCCGCGCTCACCCTCCTATAAGAAATGGGGAAAGCTTTCTAACTTTCGATTCTGCCCAACGAAATGAATTGACGAGTTGATTTTTTTGCGTGTATAAGAATGCGCAAGTCGTCTTGACGATAGAGTGTGAGAAAGAAGGAGATTAAAGTTCGCAGTTGATTGTCCGTGCCTCTACATTCTGCACAGTACAAAAATGTTCCTGTGCCCAACCGGAGATAGATGAGAGACTTTGCAAAAAAAATTTGCAGACGACCAGTTTCATCCTAGAACTTGTTTCGAAGGGCCGTTTGAGTAGAGAGTGCGATTTGTAGCGTCTTTTGTACTTCCTAACAATAAGGCGTGAATTTTCTTCTTTTGTCTCAAACAATCAACAAACCATTGTTGAAATAAGTGGAATTTGTATAAAAAAAAATTTAATAGAAAACGTTAGACTTTCTAGAAAATGTAAGAAAGTGTGAAAGATTTCTTTTCTTTTCTGTCAGTACCTGACGCATGTAACTTCTTTCTGGAAGGCAAGTTCATTGGTTTTTTTTTAAATTAAAAATCAATGTTGCATTGATGATGCCACTATTCGGTAAGAAAGACTCTACGAAAAAACCCAAAAACCCGGGTAAGGAAACTGAGAAGTCACCATCAGTCGAGGACAAATACGAATTGAAAGATGTCCTTGGCACGTGAGTTTATTATTTCTTAAAATTGGCAAAAAAAAAGAAAGAAATGAATCACTATAGTAATTTGGCAATATTTAACAGATTTTTCCTATAACTTTCCTCTTACCGCATAATTTTTGAAGGATGAAAAAAATTTTAGCGTCCCTTTCTCCAAAGTTTGATAAAAACTTTCTACCACATAATCTCTCACAATGAGTTACTTTCTCTCTAAAAGTTTTTCTTTTTAAAAAAAAACTACGCAATTTAAATTTTCTTTAAAACAAAGAAATAACTAATTCCTCATTATAGCGGAGCATTTTCTCAAGTTCGATTGGCTCAAAGCAGAGACGACCCAAATGTGATGTATGCGATAAAAATCATTGACAAAAAGGCCCTAAAAGGAAAAGAAGACTCGTTAGAAAATGAAATCAAAGTCCTTCGAAGGTAAGGAGACGTAAATTTTACATTCTACCACCAAAAAAAATAAATTTTTTTTTAGTTAAAATGAATTTAGATAACGAACTACCACTTCCCTGCCTAAAAGAATCTTGAGGCTACAGGAGAAACTTTACTTTCTCTCACTCCAAAATTACTTTTTTTTAGTACAATTCACTGGAGCGGCGCTGCAAGTTTAAAAATTGTTTGTTTTTTTCTTTTTTTTTTGTCGCAATGCTTTTTTTTTCTTGTGAACCAGACAAAAGAAATGAAAAAAGAAATGCGCAGTTCATTAGCACGTTTGGGTGACAAAGGCAAACAAGGATTACGTTCTGCACAAAATTTGAGCCTTCTGTAAATATACTGCTGCAAGAATAAAAAAAAATGCGGCAGTACAAAAAGAGCAGGGAACAAAAATTGCAAGGAAATCAACTTATTTGAGAAGAGTTTTACTCAAATTAAATTTCCTTGGAAGTTATATAGGTTTTTGTTGAAACCGGATGAATAGAAAGCATTTCCGAAAAAACGGGAACGAGTTTAGGGAGTAAACCGTGTTCTAATATTTATTTGTTCACTGTACTTTTTTCCATTAGTAGCGAGGGTAAGGCAAGTCAACGTATCGTTGGATGGGGATATGACTCTGTAGAAAATGAAACTTTGATTTCGAACATGATGTTCGTACATAGAAAACTGATTTGTAGAGAGGTTGCAAATTGTGATGCAAAAATTCGATACGATCTTACAGACTTATTTTGCAAGAACGACTCAAAGTCCACAATAGACAATTTACATACGAAAAAAAAAGTAGTAGAGGCAAAAAGTCGAAAGGCTATGAGGATCAATACTCTCGTTAATTCTTGGGTTGTTTTGGAAATCAATACCATGACGAATTTTGTTGAAATTGAATTCAGCCAGGGAGAAACGTTTTGTCCAATTTTTTTTTTGTGCCTGCCTGTCACTCTTCAGTAAAGTGGGCCTCCTTTTGTTCTGTTTAAATGCAGATAGAGTTGTGTGTATACTTTTGTTTTTGGTAAAACAAGGGCTCTTAAAACAATTGTGATCAATTTTCCTCACTTATCAATTCGTCACATCAGTAGAGGAGGAATCGTACGAAAAATGCAAGTTTTTTGCACAAAGTTAAAGAAAACTCGTGCAAAATAGAAATGCTTTTTAAAAGTCGTTGAATTTTTTACCTAGAGGACACAAATAAATTAGAGGCAAGTCTGTGACCTTTTACCCTTGACTACCTGTCACGTCGTCACAGGAGTCAAAGAAATTGCCGTCCGTGACAAATGTGATTGTTCAAATTGAAAAGCATTGCCAAACAGGATGATTCTTACCATAAGGTGTTGAAAGGCTTGGAAGTGTCGGCGCGTCAATTTGAAAAACAAATAAGGAAACTTTTGATGATGACGAATATGTTTTGAAAAAAAAGTTTGTTCTAAATTGGTTTGTCTAAAGTTTTTTTTTTGTTATTATTTTTTCTATTTGAACATTGTGAGGATATGTGGGCACTTGGAGTCATTCTGCAAATGAAGACGATCCTCTTCCAAACTTTTGTTTCGTCTACCAAACTTTTTGATGTGCTACAACTACTAAATAAAATTGGGTTTGGCCGTAAAGGTTTGTGACTCGGCTAGAATTTCAATCAGGCTCAAAAAGTTGAACTAAAGATACAAAAAATATCATCTTTTCGGCTTTTACAGTCTTTACGAATAATTTTCAAACTTTTCCGCTCCTATTTTTCCAGCAAAGGTTCTGGCGTGTGGACTTGATCAGGCTAGAAGGACGTTGCTCAATTATTTGTTGCTCCACTCAAATCAAAATAACCTTCAAGTTTTTCCTTGTCCTTTTGAACGTCGTTTAGTACAAATTGTGCCAATTAATTGACAATTAAATCCTCTTCACTTTTCCTACGATGTACAAAGCTTTGCTTGTCAATGCTCAAATGCAGACTCATCATTTTCGTGTCGAGAATGTCCCAGGGTCGTGTGCCATGACCAGTGACTGAGGAAGTAAATTTATGTCGTTAGTCCGTTTTTCAATTGACAAAAAACCACAAAGAGTGTCAAAAACGAAAAATTTTCATACTTTGATTTGAGTCAGGTCAACCACAGAAGTTGACTAAAGAAATTTTAGTTGATGGACAAGACGTTGTTGAGAGATTAAGCCTTATAGTTAATGAAACCGTCGTTAAATTATACAACGTGATAAACTCCTTTTTTCCATATTTTCGAAAACTTTAACTTTTAAAACAATTTTGTCTAGAAGCGTGCCTCGGTTGAGGACTATGGCGTACTAAGTAAGATGAAAATTCATTTACAACTTTCACCACCGTCATCTTGGTTAGAGCGAATCAAAACTTTTAATCTACCCGGTACTTGTACTAGGCTCATCCAAAACTTGGTCGTCATGAAAAGAAAAGAACAAAGGGCCAAAAAATTTAAATTTTGATAGACTTAAAATCCTCATCGTCAGAGATGAAAGTTTTTGCTCCAAGAAAAAGTTGAAGATTTTTTTTAAAAACAAAGTGTTAAACCGACGTGGGCTGGACTCTGTCTGTCCTGGATGATAGAGAGAAAAACGTGTTAAATGCCCACAACGTGAATTTTTTTTTTTGGTATATCATTTCCCTAATGAAAATTTTATCGATCTTCTCGAGACGAACTTTCTCTGCGCGATTTTAAAAGTAGCGCCGAATTGTCTCTTCATTTGGGAATCCTTTCTTCAAATTTTATACCGACAGGCTCGTGCTGTACCAAAAAAGGAGGTTTGCCACAGACTTTCACTCAAATCCCGCGCTTTTAATCATCCTAGTCAAGAACTTTACAATTTCCGTCTCTCCAATCCCTTTTCTATACGAGTAAGTTTACATAAAAAGGCCTTTCTCTTTTTTTTTGAAAATTAATTCACAGTTCATGAAACACATGAAGTAATTTAGGTCAAACTAACGGTGCGTGTGGTTGCCTTAACTAATTACTGACTTTGGCGGGCTTGTTTGAAACTGTAGAGTGAAAAAGATTCCGANGTTTACATAAAAAGGCCTTTCTCTTTTTTTTTGAAAATTAATTCACAGTTCATGAAACACATGAAGTAATTTAGGTCAAACTAACGGTGCGTGTGGTTGCCTTAACTAATTACTGACTTTGGCGGGCTTGTTTGAAACTGTAGAGTAAAAAAGATTCCGAACGTGCTAGGTCATGTCAATTATTTGCAAGAGAAAGTAAATTTTTTGTTAACGGATTTGAAAGTTACTAACTGGAGGGGTAGTAATGAAAAGTTTTTTTTGTAATTTCTGAGTCAAAATTAAACGTTAGCGACGAAATTTGACTTGATTTTGACCTTAGAGGCCAATAAATGTTAGGAGCCAGATTCTTGGAGCCTGTAATTGCAATTAAAAGTATTGTAGATGTCATCATTTTGTGAAACAAATGGGTCGTTACAGAATACTAGGAGAAATTACCAATTAGAAAATGTAATTTAGATGGCTCATTGCAGATCCTACTTTTCTGACGCGTCTACTTTCTCTTTCTCTCTCGCTTCATTTTTTCCAGAAAAGTGGAACTGAAACTTCAGCAGAGGAGATGAGTTTTTTACTTGACTTTTTTTTTTTTTTACATAAAGTGAGTCAAAACCTGTTTTTTTTCTAGTTCTTTTTTCCCTCGTCTACTTTTTTTTTCCTGCTTACGAAGTTGTCGCGTACTGTTCTCTCTTTTTTGTTCTTTTTTTTTTGCAAAATTGTAAACGTACACTTTTGTAATTCTTTATTGATTTTGACATTCTCCGGATGCCAGTGATTTACCATAGTAAGTAGGAAATTACACCAGTAGTGAAACACATGAAATGCTCTTTTTGCCGAAATTTTAAATCTAGTCAAAAACTTTTGTGTTTACTCCTCTTTCATGGTTTGGGAAATTTCATCTTCTATTGACAGAATAAGAAGAGAAAAGCCTTGACATATTGCCTGGGAATTAAACTTGTTGATTTGAAATTTAAATGAATTTTCTCAGAAGTTATCGATTTCCTTAAAACTTTTTGCTCAATTTTCAACAACTAATACTCAGCTACAAAATTTAGATTGACACTTTAGAGTTTTGCGTGATTGAAAGTAGTAGTTATGCTATAGTGCGTTTCATGGTTTTATTTTTCTCGTCAATTTCTATAGTAAAAATTTGATATATCTAACAGGTCTTGTCAACTTCTTCAATTAACACCTTGAACTCTTGACACGAGTGAGAGACGTGTTTCAATTAAATTTGGTAGTGGTCAAATGGTAAGGTAGAGACATGACTCTTAGTAAAAGCTGATTACTAATCAAGTTCCGTTGACGTAAGACTTTCACTTCACAAAGTTTTTTAATCAACAAAACTTTCTCTTTTTTAGGATATAGGTCAGTAGGAGGCGGGACCAATACCCTTGTATTTTCACACGTTATTGACAAAGTGTGTGTTGTGTAGATCTGGCGCGCGCGACTTTTTAAACTCACAAACTCCAACACTTGCGAAAAAAAAAGAATGCAGTTGACATACTCATAAGTTTTTGGCATAAGGGTTCTAGTCTCTTGAGAAGTAGAAGGAAATAGACGCCATTTTTTGGGTATTCTTTTCAATTTCGTTTTTTTTTCTTTTTGAAAACTTTCTTTCAAGTGGATTCAAGTAGAGAATAATTGAATTCTGAAGAAAAAGAAGAAAAAAAAAGAAGTTAAAATCTAATCCACATTGTCAGAGTCAGAATTGGGCTTTGTCTCCTTTTGAATGGAAGCTTAAAGGTCCTAGTAATACTTTCTCTTTGTGGTCTCGTTTCTTGGTAAATCCACCATACTTTCTTCAAGAAAGTACTTGACTTAAACCAATGTTTGCCTTTCTTCTTCATAATTCCCTTTACTTTTCCTGATTAGAAGTGAAGAACGTGCGAATAATTGCCCACACTACGTCAAATTTCTTGGTATGAAAATTTTTGTGATAAAATTCTCTCACTTTTTTATAGAAACTTTCGTAATACCTAAATTTAATTAAGTCCTCCTAAACCCAATCCCGTCGACGCTACATTTAGTTTTGGAACTTTTGTTTTTACAAAAGTTAGGAAATGGGCGTTTACTACGTAATATGTTGAAAAAAAAAGTTTTCTTTTAAACTTACATTTTCTAAACAGTTTTTATTCTATTTGCCTACTCTTTTGAGAGAAAAAAAAACAGAGTAAAATGCGTCTACTTTAAAATTGAAAGAAAAGTTTAGTCTGGATTCTAAAACAAGTATAAAGTTAATGTTATTATAAGTATTGTGCGTAAAATTTATAAACAAATAAATATTTTAGCAGTTTATTTTTAGTTGATTCATTCTAGTAACCGCGTTCTCAACCAGTTTTGTAGCTTTTACTGCGGTATATAGCTAATATTAGTAGCTAAGTTTAGACTTTCTTTGTGTTGCCTTTACTAAAATTTACTTTTGAAAATTTGTTGATGTTAGAGGGCATCTATATATTACGTAAAACGCAAAAAGGGCTCACGTCTTGCATCCACGCGGTCTTTCTAAATACTGTTTTGCGTCATTCAAGAAATTAATCTTTTATAATTTCTAAACCTTATTACCTTTCTATTAGTTCTTTTTACACTAGAGCCTTTCGAAATATACCAGAGTTTTACTCCAAAAAAATACCATTTTTTTTCAAGACTGAAATTGTTCCTCGAACCGAACATGAAACAACCTACTTTCGTTGTAACATAAAAAAAATTAAATTAATGGAAAGTTTATGATCTCGTGGGACTTTTAACTCTCGTATTTTTGCACTGTCGTAAATATACGCGCTAAAACCCACCCACCACCTTCGCTACGTGTAATATAATGAATGGCCCCTAATGGACTCACCCAGTTTTTCATTTCATTCCTGTTGATTTTTGAGATTGAATACATCTTTCGCCAAAGTACTTCCCTTGATTAAGTTTGCTTTCTGAAGGATGGTGGGACGAATAAGAAATTTCGAGTCGAGCACACTTCTCCGTGCCAAAAGACTTTGTACTTTACGTTAGATAGGAAAACATTGTCAGTTTTTTTCTTCTTTCTAAACCTGACTGAGAGCATCTGTTCTTGATTTGAAATCGATGAACGTATGTTCAAATTTTGGAAGGTAGGGCGTGAATAAAAGGATGAATGAATGCAATGAAGTTGAATCTAACGCTATCTTTCAAGCGATGACGCTCTCTGACTCTTCTCAAAAGAATAGATTCTTTAATGATAATGAGGGTTAACGACACGGAAGGAGTGTTATTTCATTTGATGAGGTTCATTTTCGTTCTAGATTTTGTCGATTGTCCTTGTGGGATAAGAACGATGCGCGACAGCATGTATTTAGTTGGTTGCTACGTGGGAGTTTTTCAAATATGGCTTCGGTCGTCCCTTGGGTATCATAGTTTTTTAGGGTTTACCCGCCTTTACCCGTCGCTTTGTTCTTTTCGTCCACCTACTAAATACTGACACTTAAACTGGAAAGTCATTTTTGAACTCAAACCTTTCTCGGGATCTTACAAAAAGGGAATCCATAAAAGGGTGAAATAGAGATGTGCGCAAACACTTGGACTTTAGGCTAGGACGACTATGGGATCGATGCCCGAAGTTGAAGAAAGTTCCCGGGTTCAACCATATCTTCCCTTTAAGTCTTACGACACTGGAGCAATGGTAAAAACTAGTTTGGCCAAGTGCCCAACTTTGGACTGGAGACACGAAATTCAAGAAATCAGCCGAAAGTTACTCGACATTTTGAAAGCGACCGACAAGTTTAGTCAAGAAAATGAAGCTGCAAGATGCCGGTAGTCATTGCAGACAAAACTACTGACTAGATGGGTTTTTTTCGGTAAATTTTATTAAAATATTGTAATAGTTTTTTTCTTCTCACATTATATTTTGAAATGAGAATGTCAAGAAACTAAAAGGGTAGTTAGCAAATCCTACAAATTCATCCAAATTCTACAAAAGTTCATGGCTTTTTGAGACTTTACTATAAAAATTTCCCACCTCCAAACTTTCTATGAAGTCCCTTTCATCTCGTCGGATAATCAAGCTGTCGCTGGTTGAATAATGAAGGGAGTTGTGGTTTAGATCTAATGGGAGTTATTGTTGCGATCCAAATTGGACTGGAACTAATAATTATTTTTGCACATTTCGACGTATTTAGACCTAAACTAACAATGTCCTACGAGTTTGCTCAAATTATGAGCTAACGAGGTCTGTTGTAGTGTGTATCCAGTGAAAACTTTACACATTCGAACACGCCAACTGGAACATTTTATGTTCCAATTGTGGAAATGTGATTAAATTGTAGGTTCTTTTCTAGAATCCTACTGTAAAACAACTTTTCAATTAAACCAAGTTATTCAAGTATAAAAACATGCTTTGGTGACGACTACTAACCTAACCTAACCT
>JABASK010000911.1:0-11395 GCA_019776465.1 Rambutanura hunanensis | reverse complement strand
CATTGGCAGCATCGAATATCGAACGATATGCCATATCGACTATACGGCAGTATATGTCGTCGATATTGTTCGATGTTGCTCTGCTCTACCAGCTTTACGTGTGAGCTTTACCGAAATTGTTTTGAAAATGGAACAACCGGAACCGGAAGTAACCGTGGAAATTCAATTTAAGACTGCAATTGGAAGTATAGTGTTATCTAAGTACGACTAACGTACCTTAACCCTAATCTAATAATTGGGAGAAATTGTTGTCCGTTCGGGTGGTATGGTAGAAAACAAGTGTTGTCATATTTACCCGTGTAACGTTATGTAAAACAATTTTAAACAAAAGATTGTTTTCCGCCGAGGGAATATTCATGAGGAAAAACGAAATCGCGTTTCCAACAAAATTAAGAAATTCACTGTTCTAAACAGGAACTTGCTAATTGCCGCTGGTTCAGTTTGATTTTGATGTCTGGGTATAACTTAGGGTTTCCTTCTTCTGTGTCTACTTCTAGTATTCCTGGGTTTGACGGAAATACTGGAATTTGTGAAAATGAATACGGGATATCGACAAATATTGAATGAATACGGATGATATATCTGTTCGTAATCATATCGATATTATACGATATAGTAGAAAATGTGTCTCGGTGAGCCATACCCATACGTCGACTGAACGATATATCATCGCAACACGAACACCAGAATGTTTGTTGAAATTGAAAGACCTTCATAAGGAATTGACATTTCGCTTGGCAACGACCTAAGTTCGGAATCAGGCTTCCTAGCGTCCAGATTTGAGCTCATAATTTCTGATTCTTTCATTTATATTATACTTAATGTCCGGTGTCAGTCACGCGCACCAATTAAGTATACAATTATTAGAAAACGACGTAATGTAGTATATTGCGTCGCGATGCGTTCAACATTAACGCATTTAAGAACAAGTCTTTACTTTTTTTTATTTTTTCTACCAGCACATTTACTTGATAGCGCTGTCATCTATTTTTCTGCGGCAGTGCCGGGATATAAAGTTTGGAATTGCAGGAAAGTTTTCTCTGTCAGAAAAAAATATGTTGTGTTTGTTTTTTATTTCAGAAAAGAAGCTTTGATTTTTACGTCAAGCGACGGTTAGGCTTAACTTAAGTAATTATTATGTAGGCCTCTACATTTTTGCACTGACATAGTGCAATTGCAAATATTTATATTATAACTTGTTACTTTAAATAGTATATCAAAAAGTAGTAATTTGTTCACTGCCCAAAAATATAGTGTCATCACCGTCCTTCATAAGTGAAAGACTCTCTTACTTCCTACTAGAACAGGATCTAACGCATGGTTTCTTGAGATTTGAATTTGTGTGCGCCCTTGCCAGAGTTCATTGTTTTCGGAGGACATGTATTTTTTGGCTACGATCTAGTTCTATCTATACCGCCTTCTAATTTTTCTTCGTTAAACAAACTCCTCTACTGTATTTTTGAAGGTTTATTTCTGCTTTCCAGCTTTCCTTATATTGTTTCTTGTATGCGCAACCCTAAAGATTTTAAACGCGAGGGATGTTGTTCGTTTTTAACCGATGTCGTTGAGTTTGATGAACAACTAACTGAATAAGCGGAAGGCGATGAGAAAATAAGTTCTCGTGTCTGATTTAAATTTTTATTTTATTTTTTCAGGCTTTGAATGTCGATGTGGTGGTCTCTTCTGCGGCACTCATCGCTACAGTGACAAACACGACTGCACGTTCGATTATCGGTAAATCTAACATTTGATATTTTTTTTAGAAGGAATATATTTTGACGGCTGTTTCTGGTTTTTCATTCATGCAGAGAATTGGGAGCTCAGGAAATTAGAAAAAACAACCCTGTTGTTGTTTCTGAGAAGATCAAAAAACTTTAAGGATTCCTAATTCCTACATCAAACCAATACCAATCATAAAAACAAAAAAAATAAGCTCCAATCTCTCCACCAAAAATCAAAACCCTACTCTCCTCCACTTCGAGAAGATGAAGACACTTTGACTTCATTTCTTTTTACACAAAGTCGTCATCACCCAAAAAGAATTAGTAACCGAAATTGTTTAAATGGGTGGGGAAAACGTGAAATAATTAGGAGAGAAAGAAACCACTACGAGTTCTACAATTTACATTAAAACACATCTACTACGATTTACACTTAAATTAATTCGTCCTTAAGTTCGATTAATTTAGGATAAGTTAACAATAAGGATAGTGCGTTTTGTTTTCGCTAAGAAAAAATGAGAAATGAGAAAAGTTGGTGTGATAGGTTTAGATTTAACGTTTTCAGGATCTTACACCGTTATGCTAAATGGTTAAGTTAGTGTACATCAAAAATGGTTAAAGGATAATCAGATTGAAGGGGAAGAAAGGCTTTTAGACAGCTAAAGGTTTGACCCCCGCTCGCCTTTCCCATTGTTTTTTGCTCTGTTCTTCCCTGTAGAGCGCTTGACGTATGTAACAGTATGTATTATTATTAAATTTTTCTGCTTTAGTTTTGATCAAATCATTATGTGAATAAGGCGCTTGAGTTGTGTGTTTCATAATTTACTTCCTTTTCGGTAAAAACTCTAATTTACTACAAAAAACAAAAGTGTTTTACCAAAAGTGTTGCAGATACTGGGAGTTTGAAATGGACAGCACTAGGAATTACTAAAAAAAAGTGGTGAACCCCCATTCCCCTCTGTGTCAAACTCAAAGTGCAGAAATAATTTAAAAGCACTGACTAATTCACAACTAAATCTGTTCTTTTAAGTAAAGCACCCTCTTCAATTTTTCCTCCACAATCAATTTGAAAATGAAACTTTTTGTGTTCGGAGTCCTTGTAGTCCATTTCCTTCGATTTACTTAAAAGTTGTGTAATTTAGCATCGACATTCCATATTTTAGTCAATACTATTACGGTTAGTTGTCCCATTCTTCTTTAGGGGGTCACACTCTTGAAACAACAAAAATATCTTCCTCTGCAATAAAACGGAATCATTTTTATGAAATTTCCATCACTACAATTAATTCAACTACAATCGACTTCCCATGGATGTTAAGTTGAAGGAAGATATTTTTTTTTTAATTTCATCACAAAAAGGCACAGGGTTCGAGATAGTTTTTGAATAAGGGAAAGGATTGTAATTCTTTCCTATATCCGACAAATTTAAAGCTTCATAGTACCACATAATAGTTTTAGTATGCACAACTATTCGTTCTTTTTTGATTATGGCTATAAATTGAAAAATGAGATTTTAGTTGTTCCAAAAATTGAAAATTGGAACTACAGTTCAATTTTCTATTTTTGACAAGATTCGAACTTGATTTGCTTGGCACCACGTACAGAATTATTGAAACGAATTAGGTAGTAGAAGATTTTCTGGAAGCACACAGTTTTGGGTTGAATATTGCTCTCGCTCTTTCTTGCTCTAGGACGATATGGATAGTTTAAGCTTCAATCCTAAATGGAGAACCTAGAAAAAACAAAACGTAAATCGATAAGTACATTTTACAAATTAATCATGTTTTTTATAGAATTTTTTTTACCTGGGATATGATCTTCTCCGTACTTGATAATGATAATGTACTCTATAAAAACAAAAGTAGAGTAATGATTTTCAAACAATAGGCAGTTAATGTAGGTCATCGACCCTCTAAAAAACTCGTATAATTCTAAAACTATTTCTTTCAATACATTAAGAGTTAAGACGCAATTTGTTTGGAGGTAATGCCCATCCATATACATAGATAGAAGGATTATATTTTTGATTGGCTATTGGTTTTCTTACCGCCACGATCCTTGCAAAGGTAGTTGACCTGATACGATTGATGTCCGGTGTGTTTTATAAAGAGCTCTTCACAAGGGCCCTTTGGACCGAGCATGCCAACGTAAAGAATATTTTGACCTAAGTATACATTTAGGTAAAAACTAATGATGATCTATGCCAATTACATATACTCTAATATTTTAAATTTATTACAAACCTGCAGTCGTCGCATTTACTGTGAACTGATTCTGTTTTTGAATGTAGGCTTTCTTGAGGCCCATTCCCTATGTAACAAAGAATAACAAGGGTTTTTGTGTGCGTTTAACATAATGTTCCAGTTTAGTGACTAATTTGAGCTTCTTACCTTTGAAGTCACTTTTGTCGCATTGGATTTAAATGTTGGTAGGGACTTGACTTGTCTACAACAGTTTAAAAGAAATTTTTTTTTTTAAAAATTCATAACAATTTAAAAACAAATTATTTACGTTTGCGTCTTTCCAGTTTTGTGACTCGTTTCAACCACCACAGTGGAAGACTCTGTCATTCCTTTCTCCGCAACTTCTTTTCCTGTACAAGGGACCTGAAGAGTTTCAAATAGCAGAAATTTAAAACTTCAACAAAAATAAGTCTCAACTTCAATTGAACAACTTACCTTATACGGACTTCCGGGGATGGCTGTTTGATTAAGCTTGATCGAGACAAAATAGAAACCTATAATCAAATTTGATAAAAAACAAATCTTAAAACCTGTCGGTTAGATTAAAAAAAAAACAGAACAGAGTTTTTTTTTTTTTTAAAACGAAAGATACCGGTGGCCAGTGGTGTCCAATGAACTTTGTAACCATCCTCAAGCTCTGCACAGTCGAGATTAACTTTCGAGGGACCGTCAATCGTCACGGACAACGTACCTAGTACAAATCAAGATTGAACTAACTAATGAACTTAAGATTAATTTAGGTACTTAATTAAAACAGATAATTTACCTGCTCCTGCATTGGTAGTATCAATAATAAAATCTGTCTTCTCTCCACATTTTACTTCTTCAAGTCCTTTGCCATGAGCGTGAACACACGCCGGATCAGCATTATCGTCCCCGACTTTGACGGAAACAGGGCTTAAATAAATGAAAAAAATACATCAAAATTAAATAACGTAGGAATTCTCAACATTACAAGAGTTATTTCTTGCCATGCAAAAAACTAACCTTCCCGGAATATGAACACCGTTGATTTTCAAATGCACGTGAGATATTCCATTCTCTTTAGGCATAAAGCGAACGCTGTAGGAATCATACTGAAAAACACAAACACTTTCAGTTCCAAGGCTTTACTCAATCACTCAAGTACTTAAGTGATTCTTAACTCACATCAACCGTATCGATAAAGCAATCGTCTTGAGCTCCACTTGGGCTGACGAGTTTAGCATCAAACTGTCCTTTCGCTCCGTTCTTTTTGAGCTATACAATATAAATTACAGCATAATTTAAATAAATAAGTTTTGCTAAACAACGCCACTAAAAGTGTAAATGAAATACTTTTTTACGGACCTGGAACATCGCGGGTTTGTTCATCATAGCTTGCGACGGAAACTAAAAAAAAACATATTTGAATTTGAAATTTCATTTATTCCTTTTTTTATAATTACTTTTTCGTGATATTAACTTACCTGTCCAATCTCTACTTTCTTAGCATCTCCTGAGTCAGGGCTGACGTAGACCTGTGATAACAAAAAATGGTACAAAGTTATAAATAAATTTACATCGAATTTTCTAACAAAAACTGTCTTTTCGTACCAAAAATGGACTTCCTGGGATTGGTTCATCATCAAAACGGATCCCAACACGATATTCACCTATTTTCAGGTAAACATTTCATATTACTATAATGGATTTCCAGAATAAAACATTCGATTTAAATATTCACCAGGTTCTGCTACTTCATACTTAACGTAACAGCTTCCATCTTTTTGGTCTTTTAGATCAATAGTAGCCTGAGATCAAATTCCATTCGTTAACGACGTGTTTATTGTAAAAAATAGACATTAGTTTTTGCTTTAAAAAAATCTAACCTTCGATGGGCCTTCGACAGAAATGGCGAGTAAACCTGGTCCGGCTTTCTCTTGTCCAAACGTTAAATTCACATGGAACCCCCTGCTCGCCTCGTTCTAAACCACGACCACCAGCATGGACGCGATGAGCCCCACCATCTTTCAACTTGCCAACAGTAAACGAAAACGGACTTCCTGAATGAAGTAAAAAAGTACAAAATATTAACGTTTTACCTAATATTATTTTTATCATACCCAAATGACCTCGGCTTACCTGGGATATGAATATCATGAAGTTTTACAGACACCGTATGTGTCCCTAACTCTTTCGGAACAAACTGAACACCATAACCATCTTCCACCTCGGAAATTGCAGCCGCCTCCACAGTTCCAGAGGGCGAACTCACGGAAGCCGAAAGATCGAAAGTAGTCACTCCTAAAAATGAATTTGTTAAAAAAAATTTCTGCTCCCTTAACTTCCAACTTTGAGAAATCGCCAAATCTTTTTAAAGAAATTTTCCTCACCAGCAGGCATTTTAAATGTTAGACGACAGTTGGAACCTACTTCAGCAATTGGAACGGCTACACCTTGATGTTGAATCTTCTCTCGATGTCGGTTTGACCCCTCACCTGTCACTTTGACCTTGAAATCATTGAATCCAAAAAGTTAACTTTGAATCCTTATTTAAATTTTGACAAAAATGATACAATAACGTACGACAGTTTGGATGACATTGTGATCCGCATATTTCAAATTCATTACGTAATATCCCGGTTCAGTTGGGATATACGAAATCTAAAAAAAATAATAGAATGGGCACATTTATATTTAATTATTGTAATATTTTTCGGTGTCGCATGTCAATGCAAAACAATATCAACTGACTGAGTACTTACATCAAGCGAATTGTCCGGTTTGTCGGCATGTTTAATTTCACATTTACTTGGACTACAGTTCAAGGTATAAAAAATTAGTCATCTACAGAAACTGCACTTTTCGAATAGTAATTTAATAGATTAAATGTTACCCCTCAATGCTAAGACTCAATCCACCGTGCCCGGCGTTGGCAGTATTGACATTAAAGGTGTTTTCCACGTTCGTTTTTCCAGAAGTGAGA
This sequence comes from Rambutanura hunanensis, assembly GCA_019776465.1. Classification (NCBI taxonomy): domain Eukaryota; kingdom Metazoa; phylum Arthropoda; class Collembola; order Poduromorpha; family Neanuridae; genus Rambutanura; species Rambutanura hunanensis. The sequence continues at coordinate 4,484 of JABASK010000911.1, read as the reverse complement.
CCAGATCCTACAAAAATTGATTATTAGATATTTTTGTGAATACTATAAAAGTTTTTTTTTAAATGTTACCCCTCAATGCTAAGACTCAATCCACCGTGCCCGGCGTTGGCAGTATTGACATTAAAGGTGTTTTCCACGTTCGTTTTTCCAGAAGTGAGACCAGACCCTACAAAATTTGATTATTAGATATTTTTGTGAATGCTATAAAAGTTTTTTCGATGTACATTTACATTGGAAGCATTTTTGTTTTCGAAAATTAGCTTTATAAGTTAAAATTCAGCATAAATTAAACTAGTAAATTAGTAATTTATTTAACGTTAGTAGTATTCTTTACATAAAGAAATCCTTACCAGTTACCACCACTTTGCTAGCATCCCCAACATCTTTTCGGGAAATATTGATTTTAAATGGCGAGCCCTTAATATGTTGCCCAGCTTGACGAACACTAATTTCGTGCTCCCCAACTACAATGAAAAGAAGCTAATAATCGAGAATACTTTATAATAAAACGAATGTTTCAAGGAAAATTACCTTCACGAGGTGTAAATGAAACTCCTGCGAAAACCAAATATCAGGAGCAGATTTTTAATTAATTCTGTTTAATTTGCGCAGTCAATTTTAATAATTTTTTCATCATTACCAATATTTCCGTCGGGAAGTCTCTTGAGTGTACAAGGTTCTTCCAAGCCAGAAGGTGCGTGAATGAAAGCATTCAATGTTCTAAGATCCGTGTCAGATGCTACTTTGTCTCCCGGGAAAGCCACTTCGGAAAATGAACCAACCGAAATTTGGTTCCGCTTTCGGCCTTCGCCAGTAAGTTTAGCTGTGAATGGACCTAGTAATAAACATGTATCATCAAAATCTGAAAAATATTTAAAAAATTTTATTGTTCAAACTATTTTCTTCGCACTTCCTCTGATGTGTTTGTCGGCAAACTTAGCAGAGATTTTGTATTCTCCTGGAGAACTATACATAAGAAAGAGGTTTTTTTTTAAAAAAAAATAAGTATTGGAAAACAGTGCTTTGTATTTTTATTGGTGTTTTTTTTTGTTACGTCGCAATGTACTGGACGCCAACCGTTCCATCCTTGTTGTCTGTGCATTTCAGCTCGGCTTTACTCGGTCCTTCGACGCTACATAAGAAATATGCCATCTTAATTCTCTTCATATTGAAACCAAATTCAAGATACGCAGTTTTTTATACCTAAACTGAAGGCCTCCAGCTTTGGAGCCTTTTGTTGTCACTGTAAAATGGCAAGGCTCTCCGCAAATCCCATCTGCAAGTTAGATAATTTAAGGTTTCACACTTGACCTTTATAAAATAATCGAGATTATTTTTTTTTAACTCACGACTAAGTCCTGGACCATACGCCGTCATAGCGTCGCCACCGAGTGAATCCACGTAGAAGAAAAACGGTGACCCTGGAAAATATTAACATGTTTCTAGTTAGCTGTCAAAAATGTCACTTTTTGTCCTTACCTGGAATATCCTGTTGATCTTGTTTCAAATGCAGTTCATGGACTCCTGGCATGATTGGTTCGTATTTCAATGTCACGTAGCCATTTTGATGATCTTCAATCACCGGCTTGGTAACTTTCCCGCTAGGCATCTTTACTTCGGCTGAAAATTTAAAGTTCAATCAAATAAATTTCGAGTTGTCAACTATCATTTCATTAGAAGTTACCGGTCAAATCTCCTCCAAAACTCGGAACTGGAATTTTTTTAAGTTCAAGTGAGCGGAATTGGTGTTCAGTAGCTCTAGTACTAGAAGCTCGAGTCGCTTGGACAGTCTGAAAACTACTTCTTGTTTCTTGACTAAAAGTCTCCGACACAGACGAGTCCGCCTGTAATGAAACAAGCTTAAGGTCAAGGTCATTCTGAGACGGTGGCCAAGGCCAAGTGAACTCAAACGGTGGTTTTGGTTTCCATGGAAATGTAGGATACTCGTCGCTACCCAACGGAATGAAACGAATAACTCGACTATACATGACGACTTGAGGATGGGACGATGTTATCCAGAACTAGAAACCTGTTGTTCCTCGCCCTGTTTTCGAATCACTGCCGAACGCATTGCGATTGTGACAGTCAGCAAAACTTGTCCTTCCAGTCTATAGGTTCAGATTACACTAAATGTTTAGAACTAGTAGACTCCGATAAGATTAGTTAGTCGTTCGACGATGAAACTTGATCTGCTCGACCTATTCCACCCGCGTCTTTTAATTTCAAAACAAAAGACTATAGACTTGAAAGGGCTAGAAAATATTACAATGAAGAAATGTGACGTTGTTAGAAGCCTTTCCAATGTCGATTTTGTTTCTTTAGCATGACAGAAGAAAAGGGAGAAGCCTGACATTGAATACATTCGTCATAACGCAACAGTGAAAAAGTAGCGAGCCCAAACTAATGTTCGTTCCAACTTTTCCCGTTTAAATGCTTCGTCATTAACATGATTTTCGAGATCATAATTTCCTACACTAGATTTAAAAGTTTTGACGGTGGTTGACCTTTAAATTTCTTATAGGTACTTGTTTCATCTTTCCATGGTACCATTATGTAAGTATTCCTATTCCTTATTCCAGTTTCGCCAACATGAAAACAACTAGTTTTAATGCTCTAAAATTGATAATTTGACCCATTGCAGAGACTGGTCAAAGCGTGTACTATTTATCTAGTCATAATTTAGCTAAGAATAAGATCACAATTCGGCTGAACAGACAGACAGACAGAAAGGAGTGGAAGAAGTAGCCTAATAACGCGATCTAATAAATTACCTAATGATCGATGCTTTCTTCGAATTACTTCAATTCGATCTCATGTATGCCCTTAATTGTGTTGTAGAACTATTCATAGAAGAGAATTCTATTTTTCCTATTACGCTACAACAAGGAATATACCTAAGTTTTACATTAACTACCCCTACTCCCCCACCCGGTAGGAAATTTGAGTCTGAAACAAATCAACTAACGACCATTCATACAACGGCCTTGCATTTTAAGGTTACACTCTGGATGAACATCCCGCCGAAGGAATTCTTGTAACAACGTTTTTCGTCTACTATCTATTTCGTTCGAGATGATAGCGACACCTTCTATAATTTCAATAAGACCTACTTTCAACCTCTTAAACCTAAACTAACAAAAAGTTGACCAATTTCAACAATGACGTTTCTAAAATGTTAGGCCAATTCCTAAGTTTCGGCAATTTTTAACTTACAGTATCTTTTTTTTTCCAGGTGAAGAAGCCCAAGCCGAAAAGAACTTGTGAAGACTTTGAATGCTTTAAGTAGAAGGAAAGCACTGATATTTGAAACGTAAAATAATCCCATTCTCCCAATCAAATTTTAAACTCTAAAAATAAAATTGAGGAGGAGCAAGACTTCATTTTTGAAGAAGCTTGGTCCCATATAGACAAACTTGATTCAAACCCAATACCGACAACTTCACATTATCACATTCCCAAAAGTGAAAAGTCTCTGGAACAATTCCCAAAAAAGAAGGTTAAATTAGATTCTACGTTGTCCAGAGTTCTGTACGTGTTATAACTTTGAATTCAACTAAATTTAGCTTGTGATTTTTAAATTCAACGAAAAAAAAAGAGTAAATTAATCAACATAAATATTAAAAAATTCAAATATTTTAAGTCTGGCCAGCAAGTCACTGATTCCCTTCCTTAGGAAAAGGCCAGTGTCGTTATAAATAGAGACGGGGCAAAGTTTAGTCGAAACAAAAAAAAAGAGAATTCAAGCGTTACATTCTTGTTTCTTTTTTTCTTCACGAGCCAAGATTTTAATCCAGTTTGCCTAACCAAACCTGTCCCGGAACCAATGCAAGCAAGACAATGACAACAGTTTTTTCTTTAGCGAAACAACATATTGCTAGAATTAATTCATCCATCTTAATTCGTTTCACTAAAAACTATCGTTCAACCTCTAACACTGGTATGGTGAAAAGCCCGGTTATTTTTTCATCCCCTCAACTTACATTATTTATAAGAAGAACCCAATATTACTTTGTCTCAACAGAAATAAAGCATTCTCCTGCCAACAAAAATTTGCCGAGCTTTAGCACAAGGCCAAAATTGACATTGAAAATAGACACACATTCCTGTTTCCTGATTCCCACTTTGTCGTCCAATTTCGTCGACACATTTGTGACAAATAACCCTGAACTAAAAGTTTAGATGACATTTTGCCTAGTATCGAATCCAAATTGTTGACTTAGGCATCTAGTTCTTAATTTTGAAAAATTGAATAAAAAAAAAATAGAGGCTTTACCTTGAAGGTATACGCGCCAGCATGGATAGGTGTGCCACCATATTTTAAATCTACAGCATAGTCTCCACTTTCTTTCACTTTGTAGTAGACTGAATAAGACTTGTCATCACTATTCTCTTCAACTTCCACATCGACGTCATTCCTGCAATAAATATTCAGTGAAAAACCGTAACACAAATCAGTTTAAGTGTAGTTGTAAAAATAAATATTC
>JABASK010000910.1:0-11399 GCA_019776465.1 Rambutanura hunanensis | reverse complement strand
TTTTTTTTTTGGCTGCGCCTGCGCCTCGCCCTCTTGCCTAGAGTAACCTAACAAGTAATTATGCATGGTCCCATTTGACTCGACGATGGAATCATTGTTACTGTAAAGTCTAATGGTTTTTAAAGGGAGTCAGTTAAATGATGAGGCAGAAGGTGAAGATTCCCGTAAGAAATGAATGAATTCTTTGGTCGTGAGGTGATTTCCTTAAACAATCTCCCTTATTCTCTCTTCCAATACTTTGCTCTTTTTTTTTTGCAAATTTCAATCCTTTTTGCACATACTTTTTCACTATGTTAAAGGGGTGGACGGCGGTGAAAAAATCGCCAAGTATAAAATCCGACTGAGGCCTTTTCACTCGAGACAGTTTTTCCTTTGGAGAGTGCGATTTGACCAAAAAAAAGTTTTAGACAACGATAGAGAGAAAGTTGAGAAAAAAAAAACCAAAAAATTTTGAAAAAAAAAATATATAGTTTACTTTTTTTTTCGTCTTCAACCAAGTGTGTTTTCCTATCGGATTTGTGTATTCTTCTAAATCATCCACGTTTTTTGGATTTGGATTTTTTTTTCCTCTTGGAATTTCCTAAGTTTTGAAGGTAAATTTCATAAAAGGTAAAAATTCAAGGGCTCGCATCTTCTTTCTTCAAATTTTGTTTGGAATGTCAAGTGATGCTGGAGTCCTTAGTGAGTAAAATTGAGGAGCAAGGAACTTCTTTTACCTCATCTTCACCTTTTACTTTAAGAAAAGTAACGGTGAATATGAGTCCAAGGTCAACTTGATCATTCCCCTTAAAATCCTTAATAATGTCCTTACACAACATAATTTCTCAGAGGGTTCGTTCAAGGACCGACAGGTTTTCTGTGAGCCCTTAGGAATTTTTAACCAGGGGGTACTTGAAAGCTTGGCCTTTTCTACCCTACCCACCTCAAGACGCTTTAAGATGGAATTTATAAATCTAAAAGGCATCTTTACTAATAAATTTACTACTAACGAGTTTTTTTTTTTTTTTTTTAAATTATGTTGGAAAATAAGTAAGTCTCTGGGGCTTTATAATCAAAAGTAATTGAGATTTTTTTTTTGAGAATAAGTCAACTGCAAAAGAAAGTAGCAAGGGATTGAGCACACTAGGGAAAACCCTAAGATGTGGTTTACAAAAACAACCATATTTATATAAAATTTAAAAAAAGCTTCTTATTTTTAATTACTTTATTAGTTATTAATAAATAAGCTCAGTTACTTCAACACATGTTGGCGTGGTCTAGAGGAAATCTGGACAGAAAAAAAATTTTTTTTGGCCTAAGCTATTATTTTGAACATAACGTTTCGAAATATACTAAAACTAAAAAATACCAAATTCTCCTAATAAATTTTTTTTAAAAAAAAAACGCAAAGAATTCAATTTGAAAGTTTACGTATATTGATTTATTTATTTTTTCAAAAAAATATTGTATTTCGATTTTTCTCTGTACCTCTGCCTCAGTATTTTTGTACAAACCAAATAACGTTTGCTTTTCGTTCCAATCCATAATTTTTTCAGCCCATTGCTTGATTTTTATAAAAGAAAAACAATCAATTGAGCAGAAAATGAAAATTGTACAAAAAGTTAAGCGCATGTGTAGCAATTAATTTTGACTTATTAAGATACAAGAGTAAAATAAACAAAAAGTTTCTAAAATTTAAACCAAAATTTACTTTCATTACAAATCTGATTCAAAAATTAATTAACCAACTTCAATAAACTTCAATAAGTTGTAACAAAAAGTACCTTATTTGGTTAAAAACATGGGGGTTGAGGTAAAGAAATTGGAATTTATTCTGAAAGTAGGTGAGAAGGGTGAAGCAGGATACGGTTTATTTCGTTAAAAAAAAGTTCCGCATCGGTCAATATAGCAGGTCAATGTGAAGGCCGAAGACCCGTTACACAGAGTGGTTTTCTTACCTGTCGAACAACAACAACAATTCAACCCTCATCCCCCAACCCCCACCCCCCTTAAGCTTGAGCGATGGTGAGATTAACTACCCTACGGCACCCAAACCTGAATTTTTTTTTATACCAATTCTCATTTTACCGGCGTAAAACTCCCCTTTACAAAAAAAAAGAATATTTTGAAGATTTAAAAAAACGCCCCCCCCCTCAATGCGAAGGGTGGGGGTCATGGGGTGAGCAAGCGAGAGCATTTGAAACGTATCTAATTGCTGCGCTCAAGTGGATAATTTCAAACACTGTAATAGGGAAGATGACTTTTCGCATAGCGATGAAATCCCGCCCATCCATCACCTTAGTCACAAAAATTATTTATGTCGTTCCACCTGAAACAACATTTTTTTTAAAAAAAAAATTCGAAAATCTTCGCTCCGACGACTTCCAATTAAAACATTCAATGCCAACATTTTCCGTCTCTCTCGTCAATTTAAAAATTAGTCGGTGATTTCCATCCGGAAAAATTGACATTCGGGGGAGAGGGGAGGGAGATATCAGCCATGTAGGTTTTCGGTTTTGTTTTTAAAAAAAACCTTTGTTTTTTTAGAAATTCAAAATGACGTGGCATCGAGAAACACTGATGGCACTGGCACTCTTGGCGACGGTTATGGCAGCACCACAAACTCAACAACTTCAACAGCAGTCCTCCCTTCAGGTAAGATATCTTACATGTCAAACCATTGGTCGAAATTCGGGTCACCCCGATTGCACTACCCCGACGGGCGTTATCCCGCAACCTTTTGAATCATACTGAATCAACGTCCAAGACAGTATCTGCTCCTGTGCGCAGGTTTCTTAGTGAAAACCCGACAGGGTAGGCAGTAGTGATAGCTAACTAGATGCAGGTCAATGACCTTGACTTAAACTAACCTGATCTTAACTTCAGAATATTGTTTTCTTTAGACCTCGGCCAGTGCTCCAGTCGCTCAAAGTAGAGACGCTCCAGTCTATCCCGACTCGAGCTACACTACGGGTTACTCGGGAGGCGCCGCAAGTTCGTCCTATGGCGCCCCAGCAGCGTCACCATCAAGTTCTTACGGTGCACCAGCCGGTGGGTACGGCGCTCCAGCCGCAGGGTCACAACAGGCATACGGAGCTCCACAACCTGGTGGTGGCAACACTGGATACTACTACTTACTACTACCCTGTACAGGTATTCATCTTTTTTGTCAAAACTAGTCACTTCGGACCGAATTCTCAACGCCATTTTCTTTTTAAAACAGGAGCAAAAAGAAGGCGGTGGCGGGGCTGGGCCGCACTATGCCCCATCTACCACCAAAGAAAACTATGCTGCTGCCGATTCTTATGGAATTGATCCATTAGGAATCATCGCTGTACTTGCTGTTGCTGGGTTGGTCATTGCAGGTCTTGCCCTTTTGTTTCCTGGATGGGCTTACGTCCGAAGTGACGAAAATGTCTACTACAGAGCCTCCACTGGTAAGTTTTTGACTTCATAGGTGTTGTGTTCTTGCAAAAAGGTCGACTGACATAGTGGTCAACACCAAAATAGTCAACACTTAAAAATTCAAAGAAATTGTGAATTTAAAAAAAAACGTTTTTTTTTTGCAGAAATTTCCAAATTTTTGGGAATGAGTAGTGAGGATTATTCTACCATAATGCACCTCGTCCTCAAGGCCATTGAAGGTGAGGACTGTGTTGAAAAAACGCTCTGCGGTGTTGGAAAAATAGTAAAGAAGAAAGTCAAAAATGCCGAAGGATACTTAAAGTAAGTTGTTGACCCTGAGGGACACTTAAGAGCAGTTGACCTTAATTTTCACTCTTTTTTTTTGACATTAGGGTCGTCGAGGACTTTGCCCCGAGTTCTGTCTCAACTACGATTCATAAACTTCGGAGTATTATGAAGAAAGGAGACGAATGCACAAAAACAGTTGTTTGTGCAAAGAAAAAACAGTGAAAAGGAAAAAACTTTTTTTTTTTGAAAAAGAAAATCACAGCAACAAAAGACATTGCGTTTCTATTTTTAAACAGGTGATTGAGGGACACTAACTATTTTGTTCTGAAAAAAAAAACTCGACTTTTTTATTTTGAACAAATACGATTTTTTTTTATACGAATTCATCTTTTTGACTTGGGCTTATAAGGATTCCGGACAAAAAAAAAGCTGGAAATTTATAGCGCATAGATTCTCTGACTTTTCGAAAAAAAAATTGAAACACCGAAAAATTATCTAATTTTTGTTAATTTTTGAAAAAAAAAGTCAATTCTATATAGCGTTTTTTTTTTCAATTTAATTCTAAACCTTGAAGGACAGGACTTCTTTTTTTTTTACCGGGTGTTCTAGTTTACTTTAAGCCCCATTATGGACTTTTGACCTTTGACCTTCAAACAGAACTAGTAATTACTGGGAGAAAACGTGTTATGTTAGCTTATTTTTTCTATTGCAATTTTTATGTAGAGGTAAAAAGCGGTGCTCAAAAAAAAGACAACAACTAATTGATTATTGTTAAATATATTTTAAGGAACAATTGTTAATTGTTTACCACAAGTTAAATGTTTAGTTAAAACCTAAACCTCTTTGTTTATATTGTTTAACCAACTGTTCAATTTTTTTTTGTTCATCCAAAAAAGGGCATGTTTAAAAAAACGAATGAAAAAAAAAAGGAAAGTGAATAAAAGAAAAAAACAATCAACAAATTATACATTTAGACACAAAAAAAAACACATGGGGGTTTGTAGTAGCAAATGAACCCAACCCTTGAAAATTTTTTGCAAATTGCACAAAAGAAGTGAAAGTCTAATTAATTTCTTTAGTTGGACCAACTAAACTTACCAGCTATTATTTGCATGTTGACACGTATATGGTGTCGTGTCCCCATAAATTCACGCGAAAGTAAACTAGTAGGCTCGCCGCCCTGGTTTATAAACAAATAGCACATTGTTTAACACAATCGCCTGTGTAATAATGTTTTTTTGTATTTTACCCACAAGATATATTTTACGCATCCGGTTTTATTTCCTTCAAAAAAGTAGTACTACCCTTTGTAAAAAAAAAAAAAAAAACTTTAATATTTTACGGAAGACGAATTGTTTTTCACCATTTTGCTCTACTTTTCCCTTCATACAATAAATTTTTCAAGCCTGTAAATTAAATGTGGCTCACGAAAAAAACAGTATTTCCGCTTTAAATCAAGTTTATTACATCCGTCTATCCCAGACAAAACGAAAGTGTATGAGAATCTAAACGTTTTATAATTACAGAGAAAGAGGGTGAGAAGGTTGTTGATCTAGCCTGCGGATCGTGTCAAAGGTCAAGATCACGACGAGACGACGCTTTAAGATTCAACTCGACTCCACTTTGTTTTTTTACCAGAAGCATTTTATTTCCGAAAAAAAAATCTACTCACGTATTACACACTTCACTACACAAAACTTTGTGACCTCTGACCTCTAAACTCTAAAACCAGGAAATCTTTCCTTAGAGTAAGTTATAGTGCGTCTTTGCTATTCACGTTGAAGTCTTTTTGTCGAGACAAGATTTTGAAAAAAAAAATAATAATAATACCCGTTTTTCTCATTTTTTTTCTAAAAAAAAAGTTCGACAGAGATAAAAAAAAAGTTGGTTCAATTTTCTTGTCACATCTTAAGATCCAAAGTTTTGCCCGGGTTTTGAGCCAGAGCGTGTCTCATTCGTAGCCTCTGGGTGTGTTGTGGTTTAGTGATCGAAATTGATTGAAAAGTGTTAAATAGTTGGATGGAAGTAGGATATCGAAAAATATAAGGAAGAAGTGAATCAATATCACTGACTTCCGTAAAGAAGTCATTGAAGAAATGTTGATCAAATCTTCACTTTTAGTATCTTCTCTTACGTGATCAAAATAAAAGTCAAATCGAGACTGTTTGACTTGTCCTTCTTTGCCTGTTCAGAATTACAATGTAGTAACTATTTCTTACATTACATAAACTTTCACATTCTTTTGTGTTATACGTAAAAAAAAAAACTTTATTTTTTTTTACGTCTCAACTTTGGCACGTCGTCGTACATCTACAGAATAGTTGACCGTGTCAACTTTTCACCAATTCTTATACAAAATGAAACCGACACAAAAGCATATTTTAATTGAAAGTTATGACAAGTTTCAATTGTTTTCGTACCTTCATTAAAATTCTTTCTAAGTCCTTCCGTAGTAGTCAAGGCTAATTCAAATGGTTCAATTATACTCGACTCTTAAAACTTTTAGAAAATTAACACCTTCCCACTTTCTCCTTACCGCAAAACGCCTCAACAGAGCCGTAGACTTTTCTCTTCATTTTCCAAAAGTTTTGTTGACTTTTTCAAAATCTTGGCACTTTCTCACTTTTAATTGTTTGACGACTCTGAATCAAATTAAGGACAGGGACCCCCTCAGTATTCTCCTCGTCATCACCTAGCTTTTGATTACAACGCGGGGAATTTCGACGCTCTTCCACAACTTCCCACTTTCTTGGAACTTTTCCAAAAACCTAATGAAATTATGAACATCAAATATGAAAAAGAATAGTAAAAGCTTCTAAAGAAATTTTTTTTTTTGATACGACAACAAAAAAGTTCCATGAATGTAATTCCCACTTTTCAATTTAAGTATTTAAGGTATTTAAGTGCAAGTTGAAAATTATAGCGAACTAGTATTTCGGGGTTTGCCGCTTCGCGCCATGTTGTTTACGACTTTTAGGAGCGTTATAAGAATGCTTCCACTTAAAGACTACTAGATAGTTCGCGCTTAAAAAAAAGTAAACGATGATTCTATTCAGTCCCCTAACCCCCGCTGGGGACTGGGGAATGAATATGAATACCTTTTGATCCAAATCTATAAAAAATTGTTTTGGTCCAAAAAAATTTTTTTTGATAAACTTTTTTGTATCATCCAAATTCAACAAAAAATTTTTTGGTCCAAAAAAAAATTTTTTTTTGTCAACTTTTCTGTATCATCCAAATCCTGAACTTTTTTCAAATTTATGTATTTATCACGCTTCGTAGACGGAAATTACTACCCAGAATCCACAATCCCCAGAGAAAAGGGAACCCTAGACGCCATATGCAAATGAGGCCACAAAAGTCTTATCACTTCGCAACTTGATAAAAGAGTTTAACAAATTTGAAATTGAAAAAAATGGCTAAAATTACGCCATCTTGACGAACGCAAGGAATTTATTTTACCAAGAACCTGAATAAAAAGAAAGGATTAACGCTTCCTATGAAGCTGGAGACGAGTACGACGAAGCCAAGCAGCATGTCGACTTCCACCAATCGTCTGTGTGTAACGATGACCCTTTCCAATACCACGGCTCTTCTTGTTGGCAGAGGTTTTACCACGAAGTTCACGATGTTTGTGAACAGCGTTACAAATCCAATTGACTTTTGGATCACGTCGGATTGCCTGAAAGTAGTTTAGAAAAAAAAGTTAGAAGAAAAGAGGATGACGGAACGTGATTCAATTGACAGCGTTGGAATTGACAATCAGTTGGATTTAGGGTAAATTGTTCTTCACCGTGTTCAGAGTGGTGCATGCCCAATCATCACATTTAAAAAAAAAGTTTTAAATACAGATGAATTGGAAATAACTTACCTTGTGAAAAGTATCAACAAGGATTACTTCGTAGTACTTTGTACGAGGAATCCTGAGCCACCCAGTAAGAGTTAAGGACACGGAGACCACCGAGGCGTTTTCCGAGACGGCCCTATTTTTTGAAAAAGAAATGAATTAGTAGAGTTGAAACAAGTTAAATAGAGCTTGGGTTGTGACTAAAGAGACTTCAGACATCCAAGGAAGAATAAATCGTCAATAAATTATACGACATGGGTATATTTATCATCATCACTTTTAAGTAAGGAAAGAGAATGACAACGATCAAGTTTACCTCTGCAATGGCTTGATGGTTACGAACGTGGCTTCAATTGGTTTACACCATGACCCTTGGGTTTACCATAGGTACAACCCTTAGGCACGGGACGCTTCCTACCACCACGCCGAATTCGAATGCGATAGATAACAAATCCTATAATCCAAATAATTCTCTAGGTTATCCAAACGATTCAATTACAGCAAGAAGTTAAAGTTTTGAACCGAAGTTAGTACATAGTAACGAAATGAGGGTGTATTTTTTAGACATTTCATTACGAGTGTGAAGAGAAGTCATTCAAAAATCGTTCCCCTCCACTTCGTTACTAACTTTTGCATCTTGTAGACTCGAATCACTTCAGTTAGTTTTACTTTACTTACCTTGTTTACACTTGAATCCCAATCTCCTTGCTTTGTCTGGTCTTGAAGGTCTGGGTACGCGAACGATTTTATTTAGTTGACGATACTGCCAGCATCGAATACGCAGGAGGTATCGCATAACATCGCTCTGCTTCTTTCTGTACAATTCCTGGACATACTTATAGGCTCCCATCCTGTGATATTACAAACAATATGACGAATTACCCTTAAATTTACGAACTGTACACAGTAACGGCACACGGCAAGGACACCGGTTCCCTTGCAGATTCAAATCACAACTTCACCGGATGCCTCTGAACATTGGACCTGTAATAGTATTTTACTTTGATACGACTTTCTTACCTTAATTACTAATTGAGGATAGAGGTTATAAAAACTATTGATGAACCGGAGACCACAGAACCTTCTCTGCTAATTGGAAAGACTTCTCCACGCGGCTTGTTGATCGTCCATCGACTGGGCTCGAGATGCACAAGAAGGAGCCTCTTTCCACGCCGGAATGACAGNAGGATAGAGGTTATAAAAACTATTGATGAACCGGAGACCACAGAACCTTCTCTGCTAATTGGAAAGACTTCTCCACGCGGCTTGTTGATCGTCCATCGACTGGGCTCGAGATGCACAAGAAGGAGCCTCTTTCCACGCCGGAATGACAGACTTTTGTAGAACCCTACACATTTTTCACACAGCAATTGGCAGGGCATTATGTGTATAAAAATATGATGTGTGATTCTCAAACTCTTTTGGTGGCTGAATTCAGGAAGTGGTTAGCCCTTGTACTCATACAAATTTTAATCAACTTTAAATTTTAAATATACTATTATATGTTATATTAAATTATTTCTACATTTGTTTAATCACTTTTCTCTGAATAAATTCGAACGCTTGAAAAATTACTTCCTTAGTAAATTATTGAGAATAGGTTAACTTCCGTGAATTATTATTATTCAGTTAATCAGCTAATTCCAAAAAAAAAAAAATAACAATGACGCTTCAGTAAATCGTAATTGCTACAAAAGCTAATCAAATGTAGGCATGTTTAAGTCAGGCGTAGACTCACAATTGGTGATAAGCCTGTCAAATATTAATCTAAAGAAGTAAAAAAAAAATAACGATTTCCAATTCTAATTTTAATAACTTTGGGTTATATTTGAGTTAATTATTTGGGTTATTGAAATTTCAATAACTTCAAATAAATTTCATAAATTTGACAAAATGAGTTCATCTCATAATTATTATAATCGCTACATTATCGTTTGAATTATTGAAAAAATTATTTATTTTATATAATTTTAATAATAACTTTTAATAAGGTTTACGTATTGGAATACTATTAATTAGCCTTACCGAATTTCATCCAACCTCAGTCCTGATTAAAAAACCTCGTCTTGAGCCTCTTCTAGTTTCACAGTGGTGTTCAAAAACTCAACCGCACCCATTAGGATTGAGCATCCCGCACAATGGCCTTGTCAAAGCAAATTACTCTTAAGTTCAATTCGAATGCGCAATTATTTAATTATTAATCAATATTTAATAAATTGCCTTTGTTTTTATTAATTTAAGTTCGTTTGGGTAAATGCAATAACCCAGTGCAGTGATTTGAAATACAAGAAAGGAGCATAAACGAGTTGACTTGATAACTTCGGCGCGGCTTTCATCCAGGCCTTGCAGCCAAACTGGGTACTTGGTGCGGCGCTAAAACAATATTAAAATTTACAAAGTTTTTATTCGTGATTCGCTGAGTTTTGGGACAAAAGTCTGACAAAAAGTATTTCTACTCCGGTACCGGGTTTTAGTAGAAAATGACTAGTTTGTGATATCAGTATTAAGTGAGTATCGAAAAGAATGTCATCAAAGATCTAAATCTTCAATAAAAAATTTTTCAAAAAAAATTCTCAAAAATTTTTTTGTTAGGGTCCATTTTTTTGTATAATTCAAAACTTCAATAAACAATTTTTCAAAAAAAAATTTTTGGAAAAAAATTCTCAAAAAATTTTTTTTGTTGGGGTCCATTTTTTTGTATCCTCCAAATCTTCAATAAAAAATTTTTCGAAAAAAATTTTCAAAAATTTTTTTTGTTGGGGTCCATTTTTTTGTATCCTCCAAATCTTCAATAAAAAATTTTTCGAAAAAAATTTTCAAAAATTTTTTTTGTTGGGGTCTATTTTTTTGTATCCTCCAAATCTTCAATAAAAAATTTTTCGAAAAAAATTCTCAACAATTTTTTTTGTTGGGGTCCATATTTTTGTATCCTCCAAATCTTCGATAAAAAATTTTTCGAAAAAAATTCTCAACAATTTTTTTTGTTGGGGTCCATTTTTTTGTATCCTCCAAATCTTCAATAAAAAATTTTTCGAAAAAAATTCTCAACATTTTTTTTTTGTTGGGGTCCATTTTTTTGTATCATCCAAATCTTCAATAAAAAAATTTTGGTTTTGTACTTAAAGCCTTTCTAAGCATACTCGGGTTCATTTTTTAAAATTCGTATTGAATAACAATTCTTTGTGCTAAAGTGTGATAGTGGTGCACCACTCTACTTGCTTTTGAATTTGGCAAATTCAAATTTCAAAGCGCGAGAGCGACCGCTTTCGTCCGGGACGTGCACATGAGTGTGAGTGCGGGAAAACGAACTAATTTTTTTGTTCAATTTCAATTGACTGATTTTTCTAAATTCACTCACTAGCAATTGTTTCAATTTTCAACAAATTAAGTGTCTAATTTAAAAAATCGAAATGAGTGCGTCTACTACCACCGCTACAACAACAACGGCATCAGCTCCCGGAGGAACTACAATTGGAGCACCAGGAATAACGGGGCCGATTCCAGCTGTAATTAATGTAACTGCTCCTCAACCATCTCAGCCAACGTCAATGAATTTTCGTCAACTAGATGAGCTTTGTAAAAAGTACATGTACCAATTGAGGGATCAAGAAAAGGAATTCCTTGACTTGGCTACTAAAGTCAACTACTGGGATCGAACCCTTCAATCTAATTCTGACAAAGTAACGATGAATTTGAATAAGTAATCATGTAACTTGTAACTAGGCAGGGCAAAGACATTCTATAAATTCCCATGTTCTATTTTTATTTAGATTCAAAAAATGAACGATTCGTTGAAGACAGTTAAACGTGACCATACACGTATGGTAAAAGTTATCGATAGCATCAAGGGATATCAGAAAGATTATGAAGCGTTAGTGGA
>JABASK010000909.1:0-11401 GCA_019776465.1 Rambutanura hunanensis | reverse complement strand
TTTTCCTACCGTTTTGTAATTAACGACTCTACGCCTTTAGCTCTAAAAAATTTACAGAGACAGCGGACCCCTGACATTTTTCTACCTGTAACGTAACCTGACAAAAAGTCAGGGGTCCGCTGTCAGTGTAAATGTCTACGTAACAGCGTGTGCTACGCAATTAACTACCTTTTCCCACTACAAACACAATTTTCTTCATAAAATATTTCCTTTTTTTCTAAATTAACTTCAATTATCAATCAACTTCTATTACAATTTGACAATGAGTTCTATAACTTCTATAAAAAAAAAACTAGTGCTGTTCCGTTTAGACCGTTTCCAAATTTCTACAATTGTTTCAAGACTTGACAACTCTTTAGTAAGTTTTACATTCATTCAAACTGTCAAGCTATGAAGATCTCTTCAGAACAGAAGGTCAAAGTGAAACGATCAGGTGTCCAGGAGTCTGATCTTTATTTACCAAAAAAACAAAGGAACGCGCCGCCCTCTCTAATTTTTCATTACCCAAAAAGACCGCCCAAAAGTTTGAGACAAAAGAAAGTTTGGTGAAAAGGAAATTTTGAAATAACGCGCCTTTCTTTATGCAACAAACTAAATCCTGGAGCGTCTCACTTTTAAAGTGATTCCTTTTTCTTTATTAACTTTCTCTATAACTTTTGTTATATTGACTTGGAACTTTTATTAGAGTTTTGACCTTTGACCCACGGAACAACTTTTTTTCAAAAAGTACCTTTTTAGTAAGAGTATATAGTCATGTAAGGAAGAGACTTTATTTCAAATCAAATTCAAGTAAAAAGTCAATTAACCTTAAGATTTCAATTACTTTCAACTGGCAATGACCAAAAACTTGGTAACATTTTACTTTAAAACAAAACAAATCAGAAGTTATGAACTTTAACTTTCAATTAAATATTTACTTTGCAAATAAAGGTGTCGGGGTTAAAAAAAATAAATAACCTTATATATTTTTTACAGTTTTCCTCCATTACCATTTAAAGAAAATCTATTAAATTCCAATAAACCACAATTTCTTCTTCCTCATCTCCAGTCACTTCCGCTTCCTTTTCAATTTTGCACCTTGCAAAAAACAATTTGGCAGTGGCAAATTTAAAAGTTCCAATTTCCAACACATTTCGCCTACACCCTTTACATTTTCATCTTTATATAAAAGTTATTTAAAAACAATAGAAGGTAGTTTAAACGCAACCAGGGTCACAGGTCTACAACGTAATTCTAAAACCTTAACGCTATAATCTATAGCTCACGTCTAAAACTACACAAGACTAACTAATTTGTACTGATACGCACTGTAATTGAACTTTGTTATGAACATCCGCGTAAATCCGACAAAGTTTATTAAAATGACAAAGTACGTGTTATTATCTAATCTTTTCTATAAAACGTTTTTTTTAGAAAGTAACTAAACTAAAAGTATTATGTAAAAAAAATCATTAGAAGAATTCTAACGTTATGTTCAAATTTCATATCGTTTTTTACCAGATTATTCGAGGTAGCATCTATTGGTATATTGATTTTGTTAAGTTAAATGTGCTAACTAAGCATCACATTGATTGGCTCCACGCCTTTAGGTTTAAAAAATTTACACAGACAGCAGCGGACCCCTGACATTTTTCTACCTGTAACCTCACCTGACAAAAATTCAGGGGTCTGCTGTCTGCGTTAATTTTGTCTACGTAATGGCGTGCAACGCATTGATTTCGGATGTCAATGATTTGTGCTCCTACAGTATAAAACCTCAAAAAAAAATCCTAATTCAATTTCTAATAAATACAACGAATTTCTAAGAATAAGCTAAAGTTTACTTTACAGTAAAGTCTAGCGAATTTGAGCCTTACAGTTTCTATTTCCGAAAATCATCAACCTTCTAAAAGTAAAGTCACCTCAAATGTCAAACTTTTAGTCTAATTTTAGAATTTCCGTTAGCAATTATCACTTTTGTCCTTTGTTATAAAACTTTAAAGAAAGTTGGTGCAGTTCTATTACACTTTTAAGACCAAACGTATGACTTTGTAAGGCCAACAACTTGTTTCTAAAAAAAATCGTTCATTTCTTCAGCGTAAAACAAGTCGTCGTCGCCAAATGTCTCCATCGCCTACTTATTCCTACTATGTTGTTTCGAACCAATGAAATGTCACCTACAAATTAAAAAACTCAATGGCACAAACTACCTATACCATTTTAGATGATTGGATTCGTCAAGAACTAAGTGACGTAATAGCAACTTCGTGTCAACTATTGGACCAGACCTGTACCGCAAAAGCTTAATTTAATTCTACGATGACTTTTTGTGTCTTTCAAAAGCACTTGAACAAAAGTTTGTTCCCCCGTTTCCCAAAGGAATGACCAAGAAAGTTGAAGACAATCGGTTGAAGTCTTGACAAAAAGTACTTTGTAGCCAATAGAAAATAATTGTTGTCTCAACACCATGACGGGAAAATGTTGTCATAAGTAGGTCCAGTTTAGATAAAAAAAAAAGAAGAAGTATCAGGAGGATACGGAATAAGTTTTTAGATAGTATTACAAAGTGGTCCATTAATGCCTGAGTGAAAAGTCATCAACAAATGGACCAATCAGAAGACAGCGGTGTGACAAGAACGAGTCATATGAACATCAAAGATATTGTAACTTTCAATCTAAACCTTTTTTTCCAATTTTTTTTTTCAATTTACGAAGAATTTTGAGAGATTTCTAAGGAAACTGTGTAACACTCGTCAAATATCTTCTAAAAAGATCAAGAATCTAGTAGTGTGATCTTCTGCCAAACTTTAATCCTCCCCTCCCCCCCCGCCTTAACATTGTCCATCTTGTCCAAAAAAGTAACACCTTTTCTAGACTTTTCAAAAGAAAAAAAAATTTTTTTTTTAACAAAAAGTATATCTGCCTGAGAAATCCCTCTTTTTGCCAATTCTTCCTTCTAGATTCAAGAAGTTAAGTAAAATTTTCCAACATAGTTCTCATTTCAAAAACTTTTAACGTTAGGTCGTTTCATGTCCAGCCTCTTGACACTTGACCTCTTGCTCAAACCTCATTAATCAACTTCAAAAATTTCTTACCAGATCTCTTGTCAAGCCTTAAGCACATTCTCTAGAAAAAAATTTCATTCAATAGAAACATTCAGTAGTAAGTAAGTAGTAATAGTTAATGACCTTTGCACTTTCACCCGGGTAAAATTTAAGAGTCTTATTGTTTTAAAAACCTTTTCACCACGACGTCTTTCTGAGCCTTACCATTAGAGGTAAAAACCAAGTGTAAATGTCCAGTGAGTAGAATGAACTGAACACAAAATTTTAAAAGACAAGAAAGGAATGACTTTCTCTAACTTTCCCTCAAAGTGCCGCGCAAGTTTCTCTCCTTTTCCCCCTCTTTTACCACTACAATTTTACTAGTTCTCGCGTCTAAAATGTCTAAGAGTGAAGAAGGGTTGAATTTACTAGAAAGACACAACTACTCTTCTAATAATTCCAGATGGAAAGTTCTTTTGAGGTTTCTAGATTTCAATCAAATTCTCTTTCTACAGATCACTAGATCAGATACTTTTTCAAATAAGAATGGCGCGCATTTCAAAATTGAAACACAAGCTCGAAAGGATTTACAAAATTTCGTTTTTTATTTTATTTCAAACGGTATCCTCTTCTATCGCCGCCATTCAACCAAAATACGCTACACCACGAGATAAATTAACAATTAAGAACATTCCTTTAAGGTAAGTTAACTTTAAGGTTAGATTAACTTTAATTAAAAACACTTCATTTTAACAAATTTTCAATACTATTACCTAGTTTCTCTCGTTCAAAAACTATAAAGACCGAGAAGTTGGATCTCTAGGAAAATAAAACTGGGTCAAAGGTTGAACTCGTCGTGGATATGCCCAATCATTAACTTGTTGATGTTCCAATGTTCTTAAACTAGTTTCACTAATTGTCATCCAAGCTGCTGCTATAGTAACAAAAACAGAAGCTACAAGGATTCCAATGACAGTTGAGGCAGTCTGTAGCTTTTCAACTTTTGAAGGTGTCAAAGGTCGAGGGTTGAAAAGATTTGAGGAGGAGGAGGAGGAGGAGGAGGGGGAGGGGGAGGAGGATTGTTTTAAAAAGTTGTAGAGTAGGATCGATTCTTTGACTCGATTTGGTTTTTGAACAGTGTCAAGTCGATTTGATACAAAAGTTGAAGGAGTTGGTTCGTAGAATTGAGTTTCAAGACAATCTTCACTTTTTCTCTCTGTTTTTATCAAATGGTTTTCAAAACGTTGAGAATCGTTTTCGTTAAGTGGATGTGAAGTACTGGTGAACAGATGGTTGTGAGTCAAAGTACGAGTCATCGTCCTATTTGTCTTAAATCCTTTTTCATTTTCTACTTTCGTGTTACTATCACCTACTTTCAAAATACTCCCGGCAGTATTCTTTACCAATACTGAAAACTTGCTAGAATTGGATTCATTTCGTAGGAATTGAGTCCTTGTATCAACATCAACGTTTTCTAGATACTTTTTGCCTTCCATTACGTTTTCTGTTAGAAGAGGTAGCCTGACTTGACTTGAATTTTGATACATTTTCCTTACAGCAACTTTGTAATTTAAATTTGAGTCATTTTGGTTTTGCGTAGGTTTCTCAAATTTATAAGGTTTGGCCAAAGGGTCATTGACCTTTGGATCGACATCCTGTAGCTCTTGTAGTTCATCTTGAAAATCAAGATTAAAATGTAACATTCTAAAAATAAAAAAGTTTCAAATTTTAACTTTTCATTTAAATTAAACTTAATTTTCAGTAGAAATTATTTCCAATGAAAATTATATATCACTGACCTTGGTCGATTCTCTTTTCCTTTTTGCATCAAATTCGATTCCATATTTGAAACTTCATGTAAATTCGGCCTGTAAACAAAAAAAAAATTGAAATATTAATTTACTTCACATGATTTTTTAATAGTTTTCTTATAAAAACGTTCAAACATACGAAGATTTTGGAAAGGCAAAGCTCAGTGTCAAAAAAATGTTGCTAACTGCAAGAAAAGTGAGAAGAATGAAAACGTTCATGTTTTTTTTTTCGGATTTAAATTAAAACCCGGATTCGGATAATTGAACGGAACAATTTGAAACCAATTGGTATAATTTCTGCATGAACGAACAAGAGTACTCTTGGAATTCTTAGTTGCAAATTACTGTCTTTACTCAAACACAAAATTTAAAGGTTCGTCCTCCAGGAAATTGAAAAGTAACAGAAATAGTACAGAAATACCAAAAAAAAAAGGTTGTGAAACCCCGAAAAAAAAATTTAGTATGGGTTGTGTCCATTTTATACAAAATTTTCGACGGATTAAGGACATAGAGCCCTTGAACTTGCTCAAGGTTAAAAAAGGTCCCGTTTAGCCTAAACAATAAAGTTATTTTTGGGTTAGAAAGGTTTAGAAGGCTTGAAAATTTAGCGTTTTTTTGGGGTTAATATTCAAAAAGTGAAGGACCTTTTACAAAAAATCCCCTGTTTTCCCTAAAAAAAATTTTCTAGCATTTTGAAATAAACTGTACAGTAAATGGAATTTTTTTTCTTTTGTAATGAGTCAAAATTTAAAACTTATAAAAAAAATCCTCCTGTCCAATAGAAACTTACTTAGATTCGTGTTAGAGTGGGTTGGTTATTTCTTAATTATAACTTTAAAACTAATTACACTTTTAGTACACATTGACTCATTTCGTTCAACATCAAGTCCAATTTGAAGACTTTCAGTTCTAACTCGTCACTTTACCTCCAAATTCTGAACCACACAAGGATATCTCAATCACTAAAAAGACTTCGTTAGTTGAATCATTTGACCTTGACTGACCTCTTTCAAGTTTCAACCATGAAAATTTCGTTCTTCATCTTATTCACCCTGCTCCTCCTGACATTTACCCGGGGTGATGACAGGAGTGACATGTTAAGAACTACGATCAATTCTGCTACTGGCCGAGATCTAATTCCTAGCGCTGTACAGTTCCAGGTAAAGGTCATGTCAATAGGTTCAAAGTTTTTACTCTATAGGTTATAAATTTTTTTAGACTTTTAATTTAATTTTGGTCCTTTTAGTTAAAAGGGGTCAATAGTGCCAGTCATCATGAGTGTAAAGATCATCCAGGCGGAGGACGAACTTGTGTGTCAAGTTCAGTCTTTACTTCAAATGATGACCCGGTTTTTGTCAATGGGGTCATTCATTATGCTGGAAGTACAAAATCATATCCTCCTCATGTTCTTTTTTGTAGTATTATTTCAATTCTAGTACTTTATTGTCTTACTTTTTGAGCAAAGGCTAAACGATCCGCAGAATCGCCTCAAATTGAATTTTAAAAAAATTTAAATTGTTCTTTCACTTAACATCGTACAATTTATTTGAAAATAAAAATTTGACAGTTTTCTTTCCTTAAGTGCTTCACTGCCAGTAGGTCAAAGGTCAGCGGGTAACACTAAACATTATTCTATGAAAGGTAAAGGGACAACCGAGCCAGTGCTCTTTCTTCACCTCGCATACAAAAGGCTTTACCAGTTATCTTCTGAATCCCGCGTAAATCTAAAATTGAAATGGTTGACCCGCTTTTACCCGGTTTCACTTGGAACGAACGCAAAAACAAAAACGCAATATTGCAATTAGCGATACATTGGTCCATAAGTAAATAAAATCTTGTTTTTTTTTACCAAACAGTTTATAGACTTTTCGTTTTTAGGAGAAAAACTTTCAAATTAGAAACTTGCAAAATACAATTGCAAAATACAATTGGACAAAATTGTCAGGAAATTTCCAATTTCCAAAAAATACTTTTCCGGAAATCTTATTGCCGGGAAATATATATTCGAAACTGGAATGAATGGCAATTGGATTTCTAGGAAACGGGAATTCTCCTTTACAATTTCGTCCAATTCTATTTTGCAATTGTATTTTGCCAGTTTCTACTTTGGAAGTCTTTCTATATATACTAGGTAAATTCAAAATGTCAATTCGTAGGTAAATAAGTGCTTATTCTCATCAATGATGGGCGTGTTCGCTGTTGACTTATGCTAACAAGCTGTTCGAAATCGATCAAACAGTAAACACTCCCAAGTAAGCTAAAAGGCAACGCCCTGCAATTATCCAGGTAAATTCTACATATTTAACAAGGTGAAATCATTTTTTTTACATTGACCTTGAAAAGATCCAGAAAACGCGAGATGTCAAAAGTTCATTGACCTCGTTGACATTTCCTTTCAAGAAACTGATTAATTATTCAAGTTGACTCGCGGAATCACTCTGTAAAAAGTGTTAAAATCATACTATAAAATATTAGTAAGAAATTAACAGCGAATTCATAAAAATGACGCGTATTACAACAAATGAAATAAATTCTTTCAAATTAACGAAATTTGCACTTTTCTTTGTAAAATTGAGAACTTTTGCACAGAGTGAATGTTGAGTGAACTAAAAAAAAATACTAGTGTAGATTTAGTTACTTTATTTCAATCCATTGGGAAATTAAATCACGTACATTTTGCAATAGAGAAAATAAATTTCCTGTTGCAAACGTATGCTGAATTCCTTGGGTGCCTCGAGGTGATTGGCATCAAAGGGAAAATTGTGAAGAAGGCATTGCTTTTTACATTTGTTTAGAAGACAACTGACAGATCCGTATTAAATTAGATTGAAAACATTGAGCCCCAAGTCTTCGTCAGATTGATCCATTTCGATTTTTTTTTTGGCAATTTTGCAAATACTTGCCAACTTTTGAGCTCAATTCGGCAAGGTAGCTTGCATTGACTAAAAGTTTTTTAAAAAAATCCAAAGCCCGCGCGGCCCTCTCTCTTTTGCACCAGCACAGTTTAAAATTTTGAAAAATTTGGAATTTTGAAAAAAAAACCTGGTGACATTGACGCAACGTTTTTTTTTTGTTGGAAAAGAAGTATTTTTTTAAGGGAGGTTGAGATTTTGATTCGAAAACAATAAGTTTGAAACTTGAAACTTAATGATGTACCAAGACCAACCAACCACATTTGGTGAGACGGAATTCAGCACCCAGCACCCTGGATTGAGCCCCCTAGCACTTTACGATCGAAATACGATTCGAAAATTTTTTTTATTGAAGATTTGGATGAAACAAAAAAATGGACCCAACAAAAAAAATTAAAAATTTTTTTTCAAAAATTTTATTTTCAAAAATTTTTTATTGAAGATTTGGGCGATACAAAAAAATGGACTCCAACAAAAAAAAATTTGAAATTTTTTTTCCAAAAAATTTTTTTCGACATTGTTTTCGTATAATTCGTACTTTAATTCTTAAGAAAGTGCGCCTATTTTGAATTAAATTCAATTTCTTTGTAACTTTCTCAAGAAATTTACAACTTCCTGAATCCATGGTAACTTGTATAACAGAACAAGTATCTTGAAATTTTGGAGTAAATTGGTTCGTTTTAAGAAACCATTCATCGTGAATTGAAAATTTTTGGAGAAAGTAGGTTACCCGGTAGAAGGTTATCCTTACACCACACGTGTGCTTTCCAGCCAAACAGGTTGGGTGACCTAAACTTATAGCTCTTAATAAATCAAAAATTTAGCGTTGACGATCATGGAAGTAATAGGAGCTTAAGGATTGATTCCCTGAGAGTTGGTCCTAATGTCAACAATTTATTGAACTATTTTCGTCATCCATACCTGACTAACCCAACGTAAAGAGACGACCGACGAAGCTTTGGGAAAACTGGAATGTCTCATATTGAAATGACTTAACTTGAATCAAGGTAACTTGATTTCGATAGAATCCAATGACTTTTATGAGGTCATTGCCCTGTTCTTCGAGAGGCTTCTACTATGGTTATAAAAAGGTATTCATTCCGATCATAAATAAGACAACTTACAAGAAGTTAATAGAAAGCAACATATTTGTAGAATAACCGTAAATTCCACAGAAAAGACATAAAATTTCGACATTACATTGTAAATTCAAATTCAGGTTTTGTGTGTTGTTGGGTGAAAGTGTACAATATTCTGTTGATTGTTTTATCGGTTGCTATAAAGAAATTATTTTGGCGTTGAGTCAGGTGTGTCCTGTGAGTTTTAAGGATTAAATTGACCAACAGAAATAAAATGAGGTCAAAAGGTTAGTGTCAATAAAAGTACTTTTACTTTGACCCTCAAAGCCACTTAACTTTACATATAATAGACAACAAAGTTAACATCGAAATTCTTTTACTCTTTTATTCGAAAAGCAGTTTACTGAGAAAAGGCTTTGCGTGTAATACTAAAAATCATTAAACTCAAAGCCGTGGAACTGTGGAAGTGCATGTCAATCGTCCCAATTTTTCAGTTTTCATATTCCGGGTAAATTCCCACTTTCTGAACGTAAAAGTTCCAGTTCCAGTGAATTGTGGTTTATAAAGAAATACATTTGCATACGAAACGACTCTTCGTTTTGATGTCGAGCATCGGAGGGAAAGACAAACAAACTCAGCTGCTGCGACAAAGTGTGTGGCGTAAAAGGATTCTTATGAAGGAATTAGTAAATGTTGAATTCATTTTCATATTCAATTTAACTTTAGTTTCTACTTTGTTACACACCCGAACCTCTATGCAATTCATACCATTATTGCTTTGTTTGTGACAAATGTACAGTATCGTACCAACGCAATAGGTCAAAGATTCCAAGTAAGTAACTAACTTAGCTTATAACATTGGAATTCTTCTTCAAGTTGCTAAGATTACTTAATTAAGTCCATGTATGACACTTTTTTACAGAGGAATCACGGTAATCACTTTTTAGACGTTGGAAGAGGGGAAAGGTTTACTATGCTGTGGTATTGTAAACGGTAGCAATAGCAAAGCCCTTTTAGACTCGGACTCAACAACGCGACGTGGTGAGCCTAATAATAGGTTGCATTTTCTTACGAAACGATAAGTGAATTTAATCTACGGTAATGGTATACTAGATACTTACGTTAGACGAATCAAACAATGGCTTTGCTGTTGAAAAGATGGACTGGACCGTGAAGGTATTGTGAAGACGAATCTTGTGCAAACGTTAATTGACTGTGTTAAAGAACTACAACTGAAGTATGTAGCAGAACGAAGTGATTGCTTAACTAATGATGAAACTACAAACGTTCTCTGCTATTGCCTTGAAGCGGTTTTTATACACGGTCTCAAAAATCCTTTCTTGAAATCTAATGTCATCTGTACTCAACACGTCACGAGAAAATCGAATCCCTGAACCTTCATTTTGGGAATTCATACTGATCTTCATTCATCAAGATATCATACTTCAAATCAGCAGGCTGAACCATATCAAGACAGACATTGGTCGCTGCCGTGCCTGGATTCGTATTGTGCTCAATGATTCTTTACTCATTAGTTATATGCATATTATAATGGCGGATAAGCGAGTTTTGAAGGAATACTATAAACCAGGCGCCTTCCTTCGTGACACTGAACGTTGTGATCTTGTTAAAAGCTACTTGTTAGGAATTGAAGCTTATAACTTTCAACTGGCATGTAATTCAAGTTTGCTGTAGCCAGGCGCCTTCCTTCGTGACACTGAACGTTGTGATCTTGTTAAAAGCTACTTGTTAGGAATTGAAGCTTATAACTTTCAACTGGCATGTAATTCAAGTTTGCTTAACTCTTGGAATAGTACACCGTTGACGCTAATTGGTTTGTGGACACCACCTGACACCACAATAGCGCAGGGAATCGACGTTGTAAAAAACATGGAAACCAAAGACATGCAGGCCTTACCAAATCTTAAGCAACAATCACAGTCACCACCACGAGAGTATTTCACACTTACAACACGATTCGGCATTTGGTAGAGCTCCACTACTGGAAGAGGATGAAGCTCTGCGTCTCATTTTGTCATCAAAGGGTTCAACAAGATTACTTCCTTTAGCGCCCCGGTCAAGGTCAGGAGGACAGGTTTCCAGCGGCAACGATCCTACGAGCTTTACATCTGTACCAAATACAGCATCAACAACGAATCCACTTCACGAAAATCCTAAAGTTCAGGATGATGATGAACAACCAACAACATCATTCATGGCGTCAACGTTTCCCACGAGTTGTACAGATTCTGGTAATGGATCTGACGAATATGTTGACACCAAAGAGCGTCCGGTAGAATCCAGTAGTGTGCCAATTGCAATATATGATACTGTTGTCACTCCTCAAGAAGAAGAAGAAGGAAGTTATGCTGCTTTGTTTCAGAGTTACAGTAAATCGGACAGTGTAATTGGGACACCTATTGGTCTTGGATCCCCAATAACAATGGGAACTTTCCTACAAAGTTCTTCATTTCTACCTTTTGATCAAAAACAGGCTCAAACCACAATTTCCTTCAGTCCGTCCACGAACCCAAATCCGGTAGATAACCACAGAGTAAGTTGTTTCTTCAGTAATC
>JABASK010000908.1:0-11402 GCA_019776465.1 Rambutanura hunanensis | reverse complement strand
TTTTTTGAAAAAAAAATGTATGAATGAAAACCGCCCTTTATCTGCTCAATTCTAACAATAGTAATGCTATACATATTTTATAACAGCAATTTTCATTTTGACAAAATTTAAATTTCATTTCAAAATTAAATTGCTCCGTGACATCTCAACAATGAAACCTATAGAAAACTTGACACAATTTTGGACATGTCAACGGTGTCTGCCCAACTTGTCCAAGATGATGAGATTCTTAAAACATTAAAGAATTTGGTCAATATTAGTCAAATTTCCAAGAATTTTTTTTTTCAATTTTCTACTAAAAAAAAAAGACAACTAAATTGTAAATTGAACTGTCAAGTAGCGGCGGAAGGATTTCTTTTACACGAGTTTTTCACCGTTAAGATAAAATATTGGAGATGAAGGCTAAAGATTGTATAAGCTAAGGTCTATTTGGGGCTGGCCAACAAAGTTCGGGTCTTTTCAGTGAAATATGGGAGATGACACGACAGCCGAAAAGGGACAGGCCGGTCTCTGCGCATGTTATTTATGTCCACACTATTTCGTCTCCGACAGGCTTATACGCTTTGTGCCTCCTTTCTATTTATTCTATTCCTTGGTTGTACCTGACCTTTCTACAAAAAAAGGCTCCAGGACCAGGGGGATTCTTTGACTCTTGATTTATTTCTATCGAGTGTCGTAGTGGGTCAAAAGTGACGCGAGTGGGTCTCAGGTGGTCTTTTTCTTCAAATTGGCTTTAACGCAGAAAAGATTGAGTCCATAACCTTAACCAAAAAAAAAAAAAGGAACCACATCACTATGACCACGACGACGTGAAGTTCATTCATTATCGTTTTAAGTGGTTAATTGAGCAGTTGATGAATTAGTCAATGAAAGAGCCAGTTTTTCGCGAATGAAAGAGACTGTCAGTGGTCATAAGAAAATGGTTGAGAATATTGGCATTGTCAAGTAGTAAAAAGGAATCAAGATTATGATGTGACAGCCGTTCAGAAAAATCTGGTTAGTTGACTCTTAAAAAGTTGTAGGGATTAATTAATTGACCAATGATGGTTATTGGTGAGTCTGGTCACAGTTTGCAAACTACACTCTTGTCCTCATCAAATTCAACAAAGTCTAGAGCGATGAACTTTACCTGAGAGCAAGTGGATTGGGCCCGGGAGCTATGGCGGTGAAATACAAATACAAAATACATTTAACAACGAACCTTTGAGCTCAGCATATTTTTTTTAAAAGATTTTGACTCATATTTTAGATTTTGGTAAAAAAAAATGAAGGTAGTTAATAAAAGAATTGAATTTTTTGTTTTTGCAAATTACTAACTTTTAGAATTTTCCTAGATGAGAGGCGTATGAGTTTTTTGCAATTGTGATTATTAAGGGGTTAAAAAAAAGTTGCGAAAAATTACATAAAGGTATTGGGTGTTTTTTGCTATTGTTTCCTTAATTGTAACCCATCTGCTCACCCCAAAACTGCAATTTTCACATTGAAACTGAATTTAACAAAAAAGAAATTCAGGGTACTACCTTTTTTGCACTGAAATTGATGATAGAGTTTAAGGCACGTAAGATAATAACGACATTTATTGGCTTGACCTTACCTAAAAACCATCTATGATTAAAGCGATAAGGTTAGTCTAACCTAAGGTTAGGTCAGTTAAGTTAGGTTAGTACCTAACCTACTTATGACTAAAAATTTCTCAACTTGTCATTGAGAGTTCAATCAGGGGAACTTCAGTCGAGTCAATAAAATTTTGAAAGCGCTTTGTAAAATTTCAAAAACAAGACGTTCTCCAAAATTTTGAATCATTTAAAAAAAAACAGATGTCAAGGTTTTTAAAAAGTTTAGTTTAAAATACCATTTCCTCATTGGTCTTTTTAAATTTTAAAAATTAAAAAAAAAAAAAAATTCTTTTGAATTTCATCTTTGTTCTCAGAACTTCCAGTTTTTATCTCTTACGAGAAATTCTTTGATAATTTCAAGAGGCACTTGAGACTACACTCTTAAAAAAAAAGCGTCCCTTAAGAGTCAAGGGGTCCTCTAACTACTATTCGTGCATTTCTTGGAAGAAGTAACATTTTCGACGTGATACTCGAAATAAGTAGACTCAAGTGACTACACTCCAATCCCGAATCAACCTGGTTGACGTCGACTATTTTTGGTCTCCACTGGAATTTGACTCAGCTCACAAATTCCATTGTGTGAAATTGTAATCTCGTGTGTTGTTTGCCAAAGTTCTTGTTTACTTTCACTGGAAGAAGAAAAAAAAAGCATGTTAACTCTTTAGAACTCGTGTGTGAGAAAATAGAAAAGGTGCATTATTTGACTCCTTGATTTGTGAGAGAACAAGTGTGTTTAGTTTAGTACCGAATTGAGAATTTCAGCGCCAGTATCTTTCATCTGGGAAAATTTAAATTTCGGAGAAAAAAAAATTTTTCTTTTTTTGGGGGGAGTCGTTTAAGGCCCCAAGAGCGTGGGGCTCTTAAGGGCCCCGCCGTCTTTCCTACTAACCATTTATTTCTCAGTTTTAATTAAAGGGACTTCAGACAAAATGTTCAAAGACGCTCTCCTTTGTCTTCTTTTTTAAAGACACGTTCCGACCAGAGCAATATGTTTTGGAAGTACTTAATAAAGTTAATACTTGGGTTTTGTGATGAGTTGGACATCTTCATTAAATGAGTTATGAGAACAGGGCTTAAATTTAGGTGGGAATTTTAAAGTTATAGTCCTGGCCTGCCACTTGACCTTCGGATAGAATTCAAAGAGAACTCAAATTTATTTTCTCCAATTAAGACGTAATTTCAATGACGCTATAACTTATTTTGGAAAAATTTAGGGTTGTAGAGTTGAAGGAGTTCGGGTGTAGAAAAAACATTTTGAAAAAAAAAAAACAGGAAGAAATGTACGAAACGACTTGAATTCATTTCGAAAATTTTGAAAAGTAATCCGTTAGGCTTTAGTTTTAGCAGCTGTCAATGTCTCCTCTCCCAATGTCAACAATCGTGTGGCCCAGGCTCATCACACCCTTGGTCTATTACTTTTAATATAAGACTTAATCAGTCCACGTGGAGCGAGCAGTTGGCCATCCAGCAGTCATTGCCAGCTGAGTCACTGCTCCACTCCAACTTGGTCTCATAAGCTTTTCCTCACTCAGAACACCGTCCTGTCAATTGTGTACCATAATTTTCAAAAAAAAAGAACACCATTCTTTGTTAGACTTTTGAAGAACGACGCGCGTAGGCGTATTAAAGTAGAAGAAAATTTAGAAAAAGCGGATAATGGTAAGGCTCTGCTGTGGAATTATAGTGAATTTCAATCAAACAGTGGTAGTACGAGACTTTAATATATTTTACTACGTTGTTTTTATATATATATTTAAAGGGTTAAGGCTTTTAATATCATTTAGTTTTTTTTTTAAGAAAACAGAAATTTGAGTGAATGAATTTTTTAGTAGGGTTTTCAAAAATTTTCAATTAACCCACACTTCAGTAACCGAGGAATAAGGAATTTTAAAACTAAATCTGTATCTTGTTTTGCCCTTTCTATTTTATTTATTTATATTTTGTTTGATACAATTTTTAATTTTTTTTTGTTTGTATAACTTTTATTTGTTCCTTGAAAGACTTCCAGGGCTTTTTACTTTAATCTTCCATTCATTCAAGAGCATTTTTCAAACAGCACATTGAACTTTTTTTTGTTATAAAAATAATTGATGGGAGTAAGTGCCGACGAAACAAAAAGAGAAGCCAGGAAGGCATGAAATTTGAGCGTGTTATAAAAATGGGCCCTTTTTTTTTTATTCTATTTGTAGCCAATGTCATTTATCAAAGGAAAGAAGATTCAATTAAGGGCTTGAGGTAAGGGCCCCCTATCCTTCCTTTTAAATTTACCTCAATCCTTTCACTTTTTGATCTCCCATCTTTTCATCTTTTTATTCCTTGTTGATTTTTGAAGGTGTCGAATCTCGAAGTGGGAAAAGGTAGAAATTAGGCGGCTCAAATGAATGGACAATTCAAAGAATAAAAACCTACTTAAACTTTTGACTCTCTCTCTCTCTCTTCATCTTTCAAAAAAAATTAGACAAAAACGAGTTGAAGTTTGAGCCAACCATTCAATTATATAAAAAAAAATCATATTTTTTAAACTAAAGTTACACAATCAAAATCCTGCAGATCAAAGCTGAGGCAGAGGTGGTTTATTAATGCCCTGCGGCATCTCGTCTTAATTCACTTTAGCAACAAAATGCGACCCTTCATCACTATAATTTGACTCGTTCCAATTGCACTTTAGCACTTAAATGCCCTGTAGCATAGACGATTTAATTGAGCTAAACTATAATTGACAAAAAAAAAAATTTAATCAATTTAGGTCGAAGGAAGCCATGGGAGAGCACAACTCGCCAAAAAATTAGTCGCGGTAGAGCATATTTAACGTTGTAGAAAATTTCCTCATCGGGTTGCAACAAGGGAGATGAAACCGGTTAAGATGAAAATGGTAAAACTTGAAAAAAAAAAGAATGAAAAAAAAAAAGACACAATACTATAATTATTGTGAGAACGTATACTACATCAGAGTACTATTTTTTTTTATAACCATGGAATTGAAAAGAAAATTTTCCCTAGAGTCATAATTTTATTCGCTTAATTAATTGATCACCGCAATAACTTGCTCTTGTTGAGTCATTATTAAGAAAAATTTAGGAAAGGACACGTATTTTACGCAAACCTTGCACATTTGACCCAATTTAAACGAGACTCGTTCTTCCTAACTTCCTTTGACACCAAGGAAGACGAGATGACATTCGTGTCTATCTCTGAATTGTAAAAAAACCCAATGTCTACCAAGGCTAACAATAATGACTAATTTTATTTTGAAACAGTTCAAAAAGGATATGACAAACAGGCGCTCATGACGGCGCTAAAGTGGTTTGATCTGATAAGCAACAACTTGGGTTATTTCCGTGAGATTTTTGGAAATTTTGGGATAAATAAGAAGAAGTTTTTGGAAGTTTTTTTTTTTTTTTTTAGAATCATGTGTGAGTGTGTAAGTGTAATTTGTGTAGAGGACAGTGTAATTTAACTGTGCGGTGTGTAATGACTGGTTTTCAGAAGAAAAAAAAGTAAAAATGGAAAGGCAGGAAGAAAAGTTAAAAGATTTTTGAACATCAATTTTAAACTTTTCTGTTCGCATAGAGCACGCCGCCAGTTTGTCCAGGTAGTTCATGTAAGTAAAACATTATTGGGAACAATTGAATCTCTGTAATTAAGTCAACGTTTACTAATTCCTACCCTTCACAAAGTAAATATCATCATTCCCAACCTTTTTTTTTAATTTTCGGAACGAATTTTTAAAAGTTTTTCTAAATTTCCTCTACTTTTCTTAAAATGTTAAAAAAAACCTTAAAAGTGAAGTCGTTTCGAAACGCGACTGGTGGTCGTGGACCACCCCTAAAAATAACTAAAATTTGTAAATTATTACCTACCGTAATAACCGACAAGCGTTAATTAGTAATAAGAAAATCTATAATTCCAGGCTTTAAATCATTTGGGCTCTAACGAACATTTTTCCTTTAAAAAATATTTTACACATTTTTATTATGTTTTTAATTTACAGCAAAAAAAAATTTGAGTGTACTGACCTAAGTTTAATCGAAAGAAGGTTATCGGGGTGACGCGCAATCGTTACTTCCTATTAAAAATTGAACTTTACAAGTTTCATGTCAATGACCTTGAGACGTATGGGATTCTATTGTAGTCTAGAAAACCTTGGGTAGGGATTATAAGGATTGACTTCTAAATTGCCACTACCGGTACTATTTAATCCTGTTATCTAAAATTATGCCCTACTCTTTAAATTTGACCAACGTTTTGATTAAATTGACCCATACACTAAAACACTATAACATTTACGACGTCCACGTGTTACGGATAAGAACTTTGCTTCGGCCAATACGGAAGTAAACAAGGTTCAAGTTCTGTGATTTTCTACTTTACGATCGCGATGTTTAGAAATTTTACTTTTTTTTATAAAAAAAATTTGATTGACGTTTACGTTCTTGATATAAAGTTGAGGGCTCCAATTTTTTTTAAAAAACAAACTAATAGCCCACTTCGTCTTTTCTTGATTTTCCAGGTTTCTACTGGTTTGCTTGCAGTTGATAATCGTCCTTCTTCTCATGGTAAGCACACCCTATCTGGTAATTTTATACGTAACGTAAAAAAAACAGAGTATACTAGTTGACATTCCAAGTTGGTCATTTCCAGAAGACATATGACAATAAGGACTTGACTTTTATTGCCATTAGTAAAAGTCAATTTAGACATTCATCGCCGAATAAGGACCTTTACAGGCGAGTATTTTTTGTATAAAGACAGTTTCGCGGAAGACACTTTTGTTTTAAAGTAGTCAGTGACCCTCAAAAAAAATACTTTTTTTTACAACCTCCTACGTACTAATTTAAATTTAAATTTAACTAATGTTACTTGGAATCTTTAAATTTCATTTAGTAAATCTCAATTTTCAATCGTATCAATTATTCAATTTGGAGATTACAAAGGTTTTTGTAGCTAGGTGACATTTTTGTTGAACTGGTTAAAGCGTGACTGGGCGAATGTTGTTTTGCTATAGATAAACGACATTATGAAGAATTTGATGTAGCTGTAGTATTTTGTTTTAAAAAACCAATATAAAAAAGCAAGTAGAAGAAAATACAGACTAAAAATGACATTGTTTTTTGTTGTCGATGGTTGCCATTTTGAAAATTTTGATTAAGCGATTCCCCAAAATAATTTTGGAAATAAAGGCGAATGGGCAGTTTACGTGAGTAGCATAGTATATTTAGATTTAGTTAGTAATATACTCTAGTAAATAAAATCGAAATTCCTTTTTTTTTAAATAAAATTAAATAAATATAAAAATATTCAACTCTATTATTAATAATATATTTCACTACTACTCATGAAATTCAGCCTAAAAGATGAAGAGTAAAAGGGGTATTACTTGTCACGTGCCATATTTGGTAGTATTTTCTCTAATATTTGTTGATTTTTTCATATTAGATGAACTTTTCTAATACAATGTTTTATTTGTAGTCGGTGAATGCAGAAGATTTGAGTGATATGGGAAGTCGTCGTCGTGTCATGTCCGACTCAACGTCCATACTGTCATCACAACAGTCACCGTCATCCTCAAAGTATTCTGCACTCTCGTCCACCTCTCCAGTTAGCCAGAGCGTATCGTCTTTATAATCTCAGGGCCAAAGCGGATGTCGTCATGGACAAGGACAATCGCGTCTCTGCCACCGCACTCAACTCCGAAGAAAGAGGTAACAAAGTTTAACTGGCTCGAAGTCATATGCTGGGTATGTAATGTCAGCGGTGGTTTCGTCCTCCCGTGTCTACGCAAACGTTGCCAAGTGTTTACTACACGCAAACGCAACGAAAATAAAGCAGTGTGATCCGGAACGTAGTAGTAACTTTGACTACAGACATTTTATTGCATGTTACCGTCGCCAGTCGGGTAGGTGGGTACGAGCCACTTTTACTGCCAAGTCAAACTTGGCTTTTGGTCAAAAGATGGACAGGAAGAAAGTAAAAGTAAAATTATACAGGGAAGCTGTTTATGTTGGATTGTAGTGACATGGCGGCTTGGGCCGCTAAGTTCGAAAACTAGTTACGTAGACTTAATCATAAGTTAAGATCTAAGGTATTTAGATTTTTGGACTTGTTTCCTTGTCCATATACGACAGGGAGTAGTACTTATTATGGAAAAGGTAAGGATAAGATTGTTACTTTTGATACTTTTGGTCATTTAATGTCTCCATCTCTCCTCTTCCTCCATTGTTGTTTGCAGGAAAAAGTTTTTTTTTTTTGAAAAGATATTTTCACAAAAAGGGCTTCGCATCTCTTATTTCCCAAAATCTTCTCAGCCTTTATCCCTTAACGAAGATCTACGTCGGCATTTTGTTCCTTTTTTTTTTCTCTAGAAAATCTGTCCATTGAAAACTGAAACTTATCTTTTATTGTTGACTCTTCAGTTTGAAGTAGTTAGTTCAAGAAGATCACTTTAAAAGAGCCAAGGGAACAAGGCTAATAAGGCATAATTGAATATTTAGAAATCACTACCGTGAGCCCTTTGACATCTGTATTAAGTACAAACTACGCTGATTCAATTGCTATTCTGCATTTTTTTTATAGAGTTCTCTACTTTCTTATTTCAACTGGTGATGCTTTACAACCGAATTTACTTAAATATTGGTCAAAGTTATTCAGGTATACAAAAACGTAACCTTAAGTTTTTCAACAGGACATAAATAACAGGTCATTTGCTTTGGAAAGCGTGACAATTTTTCAATCCATCGTTAGTCATTTGCGGCTGCGCCGTGTCAACAAAAAATTGCAGAAAAATATTATTTCTAAATTCTTCCTCATTTTCTATGCTAGTTTTGCTTTTACTAGCTATTTTCAACAATATTTTCTAGAACCTTGAATACGTCAAATTTAATTCTCTTCTACTTAACAAAAATATAGATTCATTAGTGTACACACGCGACTGTTGTTGCGCTTCATTTTGAATCCGACACGCATCTGTCTATTTCCCAAGGGCAATTGAATACTATGATTCACTTTGTTGTTGAGTTGGAATGGTCACATTGTCAATATTTTTTGCAAATCCTGCCAACCTTTGTCTACTTCCCTCGGGCGACTACAACTGTCAATTCAGTACTTAATTACCAAACTGGATTAAAAGTTCCAGTCTTACATTCAAACTTGTTTTCGGGTAATAATTACATGTGACACGTCCTGTCTTCTGTTTGCAAAAGTTTGGAAACCTTTTCTATGTTGACAGTGCGAATTTGCCTATGGGGAAATCTCACCGAGTTACAAAGCCGTAGAGCTTCCTAGGTCATTACCTCCAAAATCACCGCCGACATGTCCAAGTCACCTAACTTTTTGAAGATTATAAGGCAAAAGGGTTAGAGGAGGGCCTTGAATTTTAATAGAATTTACGTTGTTTCCTTCAAATTTTCAAATTATAGAATAAATTCTCTTGGCTTCATTGCCGAGAATGATGAGGTGATGAGGTTTAAGAATTAAGCAACACCGTCTGCTTCATCATCCTTTTTTTTTTAAAAACTTCCCTTACTTGTTTTGACTTGGGATGTTGATTAGACTTGAAAAAAAAATGGTTCCTTGAACCTTAATGGACATTCATTAATTCTCTCCATTCCAAAGATTTCTTCTAAAAGGCCTCCTGCCACGATCTCTCAACAATTTCAACACTTTCCTCCATTCTAGTTCAACTAGAGATCGTTTAGAACAATTCTACGTTTTCCTGGACTAGAATTCCATAAAAACATAATTTATTTGAAGGTTTATTCATAATTCATTCTCTAAAGTATGGAGGGGGTCGTTTTTTTTCAACACTTTCTTAAAGTAGCTACAAATTCTCATCATGTAAGAGAAAAAAAAATTTTTTTGAAAAAAGTTTTCTGTGCCATAGGTCGAAATTTGGCACCATTTTTTTCGTTGTAAACATTTTTTTTTGTAAAAAAAAAGGTATTTGTGTAGAAAACCAACGACGAGTAAGGTCGGGTCACAGGCCTTTTCCTAGCTGTTCGGATGTAACCTGATGATTTTATTAGACCGATGTTGATGATTTGGCGTTTTAATTTTTTTTTCCTAGTTTACTATTTGCGTTGTTTCTGTGTTTTAAAGGGTTACTTCAAAATTTTCAGTAGTGATGCTTGAGCTGTCATGTTTGAGTAGAACGACAGGATGAGAATATGAGAAGGGGCAGATGACGAAGGTTGAAGTTGAAAAGGTTGAAAACAACTTTGTTGAATGAATTTTTTGAAAATATTCCCAGGATCTACGAAAAGTTAGGAACATATCGTAGAATGAATTGGTTAGTTATACGCTACGAAAATACCTAAAAGCGTAGTATACCTCCACGCAACAAAAAGACAGTCTGCGCCTCTATCTTATTTTCTTCTTCCAAATTCAGTGTCAGCAGTGCTCACTTTGACCCTACTTGTCATGTCAACAAGGTTTTAATCTCCCAGCCAAGTCTTAAGCTTGGAAGATTTTGAATTTTCCCGCTGGTTCAAGTGTAATACATTAATTTACTGCGGGATGACGATTGGAGTTACACCGAAGCGTGCCTAGGCATAAACGATAAATGCATAATTTGAATGATCCAAGCAGAAATTTTGAGCACACTTGCGCAAACTTTGAAATTTAAATTAATTACACGTAGCTATAAAAACTTGAATTTTGAACTTTTCTAATTGAATTCTCTAATTAATGGTTTGATTGTGTTAAATTACAGGGGAGCTGGGACTTGAATCTGTGATGAAAAATGAAGAAGTGAGAACTAGAATCCTGTGGATTGTTGACCAATACTTATCTATGCTTCAATCATAAGGGACGCCTAGTGTCAAAACCTAAGGTAACCAAACCAAAATCTTTATGACCTTTAACCTTTCATATCATTTACACCTACTTGAATGAAAATTGGTCAACATAATGATCAGTAATGTGTACTAAAAACGTATCAATTTTTTGAACTACAATGATAAAAGAAAATTTATCTCAACTTTAGATGCCGGGTTTTGACGGGAATGCTCTTGCATCCTGGTGACCTTTTGACCCCTATTTAGTTTTCCTCGTGTTTTTTTGATAGCAAAATACTAGTTTGATTAGAAAGTAATAAAAAAAAAATACAAACTGGCTCAAAGACGTGCGTTGTTAGATTAATTGCTAAATTTCACGATCTGAATTATGGGTTAAGTGAGAAATTATTTCGGGCAGGAGAAGTGTCAGGAGTAATAATAATGAAACGTTGGAAAGTATAGTTGAAATTAACTTTTTTTTTTGAAAATCAAAAGGATCAGGAAGATTCAAGATGGTATAAAAAGTTTCGTTCAAATTTTTCTTAACTTAGGAACTTCGTGCTCACATTCGTCATCTCAATTTTTTTTTAAACGTCCATGGTTTACCCCCTCGGGGGTATTCTTCATAATTGATAGTCTGTCAAAATAACATTGATACTCCTCTATCAAATTAATCTCGACACGACATCCACATAAGTCCAGGCATGGAGATCAAGCGTTTGGATAAAACGGTGTTTGTAAGACGAAGGAAGTTTAGTCAGACAAATCACAAGGCATTAGGTCGACAGCATAGACTCGACGAAACCTATTGGTTCCAGTTCCATAACGAGCTTGAAATTTGTTGAGCTTTTGGTCAGAGAGTCTACGACCTACAAATCTGCGCTTATGTCCAGGACTCCAGGGCCCGCCTAGATTTTAAACCTTGAAGTTGCCAGCTTATTATGGTCACATGCAAATCAAACAATGCTTAGCTTTACAACCTGCCGCCGATGGTGGTTGTGGTCTATTCAAGCCT
>JABASK010000907.1:0-11418 GCA_019776465.1 Rambutanura hunanensis | reverse complement strand
TTATTTACTTTTACTAACTTAAAAATTGAATAAATTAAAACTTTATTAAAATGATAACGAACAACGCGGCGTTGCCAATTATTACAAGTCGAGTACACTTGTAACAAGTGGTGCCGAAAAGCCTTGTTTCCCATTTCCATACGTGGAAATCGGAAAATAATTTCAAAATTTTCTTTTCATGCAAATTTTCCTTTGCAAATTTAATACACTTTTATAACGCAATATTATAAAGTTAATTTCAATAATCAAAATTAATGCATATGCTAAGTTTTATACATATGCAAATTTCATGCATATGTTAATTTTCATTCATATGCAAATTTAATGCATATGCTAATTTAATGCATATGCTAATTTGACACATATGTAAATTTATGTTAATGTATACAAAGCCATAAATTTGCATATGCAAATTATATTCAAAATTGCATAAATAATTCAAATTTTAAACATATTTACATAAATTAAAAAAAAAAGGGGGTTTTCCATGACAAGCAAGTTAAATATGTTTAAAAATTTTTTTTTTAGGAAAAACAAATAAAATCAACGGAATCAGCCAGATCAAAGGAGTAAAATCAAAATTTCCAATTTTTTTTGAACAGATAAATTCAAATCAAAAAGGTAATGTTGAACTTTATGTCGTCCCTAACTATTCTAATTCTGCTACTTATTTCACTTTATCTTTACTTTAAACAATATTTTTCAGAAATTTTCAGTTTCGAAAAAATTTCAAATGTGTTCTTTAGATGAATAAATTTGATGAATACACAATTGAGCACATATCAGGTTATCTTTCATTGCATGATATATATAGCTTATACTTATCATTAATAAAATGCAAAACTAACAAGTTAGAAAATTTAAAGTTTATTTTATTTAAAATTTGGCAAAAAGCAGATAAAGCTTTTTTAACTCAAAAATTAATTTTTTCAGACCATTTATATGTTTCTAACGGAAGTTATGGAACAATTAATACATGGAATAAAATAAATACAACAAAATTTCTACTTAACTTACCAAGCAATAAACTACTGTTGAGTACGATCAAATTAATTTTTGAGCAAAATATTACTAAAACATTTTTAAAAGAAGAATATTTTAAAAAACTTTCGGAAAAAGAAAAAAATCAGTTACAGGACAAGTTTAATGTGCATAAAGCAATAAGAAAAGGGTATTTAGTAATTATTGAAAAATTTACAAATATTCTTTAACCAGGAAAATTTTTTATTTATGGATACGTTAGATTTCTATTCATTAGAATACATAATTTCTTTTTTGAAAATTAAGGATATTAACAATTTAGATGTCGCTTTGAAAATTATCAAAACCGAAAAAGGTTTAATACTTAAAGCAAGTATTAAGCAGTTTAAGAAAATAGCGAAGAGATCTTTGAAGACTCATATAAATAATTTAGAAAAAGATTTGTATTTATCTATTTATTCAAGTAAGTGCATACGGTGGAGTAGCTCTAAAACAATTCAAGTTCTACGGGATATTGAATTCTCAAAATTACAATTAACAACAGTTAAATTGTTGGTTGAAATAAATCTCGGACAAGTTTTTATGACAAAAACGTACTACAATACATTAACTAAAATAGAAAAACAAGAATTAAGAAAAAAATATAAAGTTTATTGTTCTTTTGCTACTGAATTTCAAATGTTTAGTGTTGCTCAAAAATTATAAAACTTAGTTAAAACTGAAAAAATGAATTTAGATACATGTGCAATTTTTAAACTTGCACTAACTTTTTCAATTCTTGTAACAATTATTGTTTACATTTACATAAATTATTAAAAGTAAGTTTTTAGAATGGAATTGGATCCATATGCATTTGTAGAATTAATTCTTATTATAATTGCATTTGCAGTGGCTATAATATTTGTATATTACATTATTCCATTAATAGATTTTTGAACTATTTAAATTGAAATTGACAATGAGTAAACCAACAAAGGTTGGAATTATTCCTACTAAATTTAATCCTAAAGATGATGCCTACAAATGGTTACAACAATTTGAGTTGGTTAGCATAGCTAACTCATGGACTCCTGAGATTAAAGTAGTTCAACTTCCTAATTATCTAACTTCAAGTGCATCTTAATGGTACTTAAATTGGATTAAAGAAAGGAAAGAAAAGAAAAAGGCAGCTAGTGCTACTGATGCAACTAAAAGCATTACTGATGATGGAATTACGTGGTCAGAATTGACTGAAGCTTTGCAAAAAGCTTTTCAATCAGTAGCTAATAAAGAGGTTGCGGAACAAAAATTGAATGAACGAAAGCAAGAAATCGGTGAGTCGTTTGAAGATTTCGTTTATTCTTTTCTTGATCTTTGCAATGACTACGATTCAAATTTATCTGAATCGATTAAAGTTCGTAAAATCATAAGAGCGTTGTTACCGTATTATTTAGAAAGAATAAATACTATGAACATAACGACGGTAGATGAATTGATTAGCGCTGGAAGAAAAATTGCTGAAACACAGTATCTTCTTGAACATACTGCTTCAGTAAATTTAGTTAAAGAAGACAACGAAATAGATAAGTTGACAAAACTTTTCGAGAATCAAACTGTTTTGATAAATAATTTGATTGAAACTCAAAAAGATTTGTCAACGCGTCAAGATAAAAAAGAAAAAATGATTCAAAATAAAAAATGGAAAAACGATATAAAGGATAAAACCCAAGTAATTAGTGCTGCGAAAAAAAGATGTTTCAAATGTGGAAAATTTAATCATTTTGCTGCAAATTGCAGACAAATTAAATTTTGCGAAATTCATCAAAGCACAACTCATTCTACAAATGAGTGCTTTCAAAAAAACTGGCAACCGCGGGGTACTCAGGTACCGTACCGTCAAAATTCCCCGCGTATATCAAATTTTGTACAACGGTACAACCCATATTTTCAGAAAAATCGATTACAAAATTCAACCGGGTATCAAAATCAGAGGTTCGGAATGAGAGGCCAATGGCAAAGCCAAAATATAAACAACAATTTTCCACAACGGAATTCAAACCCGGCACCAGTTTATCAGCCACCAAATCTGAATTAAAAAGTAACGAATATGTATTACTGTTAGGAAGTGAAGGAAGTTTAATTCGATTTAATGCATTAGTTAATAACAAATTAGCCGTAATAATTATTGATTCAGGTAGTTCAGTATCTCTTGTTAATCCTAGATTTGCAGAACATAAAAATGCACTTGGATTTAGAATTTCTTTAGTTGGAATTGGTAAAGACAAAGTGCCAATTACAGAATGGACTAGGATAAAAATTCAAGTAAATGACAAGCTACAAGTTCATTTTAATACTTATATAGTACCTCATTTCATGTTTGACGTCTTACTCGGTCTAGATTTCTGTAAATTTCAGAATATTTCTCTTCATTTTTCAAAAGAGTATTTAAAATGGAATGGAACAGTGTTGCCAATTGAACCAATTCGTCTGAATGATTTATTAAATAATTCAAACGACATAAGTGTAATTCAAAATATTGTTGCAAAGGAAAGAAATATTTCTGTGTGTTGTTTAAAAGAAATTGAATTCAAAGATAAAAATTTTTTAGAAGAAGAGAGTTGTAAGACCCCAAAAACAAATGAAAATACAAACATGCGACAAAGAGATAAATGTTTAAATAATAAGTTTGGAATTATAAACAATGCAGAACATGAAATTGCTGAGGAAATAAGTAAAAATTTTGGGTTGGGGCATACTGAGACTATAAACTTGAATCAAGAAGATGAAATTCAGAATAATGGCCATATTAGTTATAAGTATAAGTTAATTGACGCGTCGAAAAAAGAGCTCTTTAGCCAGAACAACCAGGCAAAATTTTTGGATCCAGTTGTAAAAAATGTAAATAAAGTAGTTATACAATCAAAATCGTTAAAGCTAGTAAGATGTTATGTTAAAGGCCAAATAGATGAATTGAGTTGCTTGAAAAGTATTGAAGAACTGGTTCAATTGCAATTACTTGTACCTTCTATGCTGTTAACCAAGGAAGACTGTAACGACAACATTGTAATACCAGTTTTTAACCTTTCAGAGTTTTCAGTTAAAATTCATAAAAATACAATTTTAGGAAATATTGAAAATCTTACGAATTTCAATTTGACAGAATATTCTTTTAGGATAACTGCAGAATGTTCAAAATCTGAATTGAACCCTGAAGAAAATGAAAAACATATGTCATCTATATTAAATCAAATATCTAAAACAGCTTTAGCTGAAGAGCGAAAATTATTAATGCAATTATTGAGAAAATATTCAGATATATTTGCAAAACAAGGAGAGTTAGGAAAAATTGTTGGGTATGAAGTGAAAATTAAATTGGTAGAAAATTCAAAACCAATGAAAAGAAACCCTTATAGAAAGGCTCCTGATTTAGAAAAATTTGAGCGAGAAAAAATTGAAGAACTATTAAAAATGGGTGTGATCCAACCTTCAAAATCACCTTGGGGATGTGGTATAGTGATTATTAGAAATGGTCATAAAGGTGGTGAACAAGTAACACCTAGGTTAGTGATAGATTACAGACCTTTAAACAAATTTACGATAAAAGATGCTTACCCAATGCCAAATATACAATCGATTCTAGACTGGATTGCGCCACGCGCAAAGAAAATATCAACTCTTGATGCAGAAAAAGGTTACTGGGGTTTACTAATGTCAGAAGAAAGTATTCCTCTTACAGCTTTTATTAGTCAATCAGGACTTTACGAATGGTTAAGGATGCCCTTTGGTCTGTGTAACGGAGTTAGTGAGTTCAACCGTGCTGTTTCAATTATTCTAAGTGGGTTATTATGGAAAAATGTAATTAATTTTGTTGATGATATACTATTTGCAAATTTAAATATCAGTTCTCATTTGGCTGATTTGGAATTAACATTTGAAAGATTTAGACAGCATGGAGTGAAAATAAGTGTTAAGAAAAGCCATTTTTTAAGAGATAAAGTTAAAATTCTTGGATATATTGTTTCTTCTAAA
Organism: Rambutanura hunanensis; assembly: GCA_019776465.1. Lineage (NCBI taxonomy): Eukaryota > Metazoa > Arthropoda > Collembola > Poduromorpha > Neanuridae > Rambutanura > Rambutanura hunanensis. The sequence continues at coordinate 6,429 of JABASK010000907.1, read as the reverse complement.
GGAGTAGAAGTTGACCCAGAAAAAACCAAAGCGATTTCAGAAATTAAAGTTCCAAAAACAGTTAAAGAAATTCAACAATTTTTAGGAGCTGTTTGTTTTTTCAGAAAGTTCATTTACCGATACTCAGAAGTAGCTAAACCCCTAACTATGTTACTTAGGAAAGGTCAAAAATTTCTGTGGGGAAAAGATCAAGAATTAGCTTTTAAAAAATTAAAAGAAACTTTAATATCTGCTCCAATTTTAGCTCATTTTGATTCAACCAAACCAGTAAGTATAGTTACTGACAGCTCAGGATATGGAATTGGGGTAGCATTATTACAACCGGATGAATTTGGTAAAGAACGAGCCATAGCTTTTTCATCAAGAACTCTAAGTTCAACTCAAATGAAATATTCGACAACGGATAGAGAATACTTAGCTATAATCCATGGACTTCAAGCATTTCATCCTTATATAGATGGTAGGTTCTTTACAATTTATTCAGATCATCAACCTATTTCAGGTATTAACTTTGCAAAAGATGAATCATCTTCAAGATTAGCTAGGTATGCCTTACTTTTGCAACAACATGATTATAAAATAGTTTACAAAAAAGGAAAAGAAAATTGATTAGCAGATGCTCTGTCAAGATTACCTTTACCAGATTATTTTGACGAAAAGGAAATTAAAATTCCAATTCTAACTTTGTCAGAAGATAATTTACCTGAGTTACAACTTTCAGATCAGGATTGTATACAAATAATTCATAAATTTGCGGATAAAGGTTCACAGAAAAACTTTGTCATAAAAAATGACATATTGTATAACTCAAAATATGGATATTTGAGAGTGGTAGTTCCAAGGATTTTAAGAAGGGAGTTAATGGAAATGGTCCATTCCGCCGAAATATCTGGCCATTTAGGATATTCTCGCTGTTTTGATAAATTATCACTTAAATATTTTTGGCCGAGTATGGCATCGGATTTATCAAATTTTATTAAAGCATGCCATTCTTGCTTAATTAATAAAATTTCTCATGAGAAACGTTATGGACTTCTAAAACCTCTACCTGTACCAGAAACAATTTTTGAAATGATATCAACAGATATATGTGGACCCTATACAACTTCGAATTCAGGAAATAAGTATGTGATAAATGCAATCTGCCATTTTTCAAAATGGGCAGAACTGTGTGCCATTCCAGATCAAACAGCAGAAACTGTTGCAAAATTTTTAAATGATAGAATATTTTGCAGGTTTTCATCCCCACGGTATCTATTGAGTGATAATGGATCTGCATATATTAGTAATATCTTAAAAACTCACTCAAGATTATTTAACGTTAAACAAATTTTTATTACTCCTTATAATTCACGTGGAAATGGATTATCAGAAAGACTTCATTCTACTTTAAATAGAATGATTTCTCATTATGTGAATATTTTACATAATAATTGGGACGAAAAATTATGTCAACTTCAGTTTGCTTATAATTCCTCTAAGCAAGAAAGTACGAAACAAAGTCCTTTTCGTATAATTTATAATCGAGAACCTTCGTTTCCATTTGAATTTTCTGAACCAGGAATTATAAGACAAGATACTGACATTAATAAATTGCGAAATATTGTTGCAGAAACTTTACTTAAAGAGCAGGAAAGATATTCAGCTAGGGAAAACCAGCATAGAAAAGAAATACAACTTTCAGTAGGAGATAAAGTTAAACTAAAATTTCCGAAAAGAGTGAAACAAGGCCAAATGAAAAAATTTATACCATATTATTTAGGTGAATATGAAATTGAAGAAAAATTGAATGATTTGCTTTATAAAATTCGATGTAAAAAAACGAACAAAGTGACAACAGCGCATGTAGGTAGAATGCGAAAAGTAACTGAATTTGACTTACCAGATCAAGAACCTGAAACGTATTATGTTTCGTTGGATTGTATTAGACAAGATTTAAGTTCTCCGGAAAAAATTTTCAAAGAAGTTAAATCAAATACTAAAATAATGAAAGATGAAAGAAATTTGCCATTTTTTACAAACTATACCAAGTATGAAATACTTTTTTATCAAACAATAGAGAATTTGGAATTATTTAAAAATATTTTAAGAAAACATAACATTTTTCATATCATTTTCTTAAATAAAGAACCAATGTTGTCAGAATTGTTCCCAAAGTTAAAGCTAAAGAGCAACGAATTCCAAATTTTCGATTTATATAAACCACATAATATCACGATATATAATTTTCCAAAAAACTTTAATTTTACTTACTTAGAAAGATTTGAACAAAAGTTCAACGGAAAAATTGTGCTCTACATTGGCGATGACTTTTTAGATTTCTGGTTGAAACTAATTACTAACACAAAACTTAAAATTTACCTATATCCTTCGTTAACAAAACTGATTCAAACCATTATTTACAACATTGGTAAAGAATATTTAGTTTTAAATAATTTGAAACAGACTTTTGAAAAAATAAATCAATTATTTAAAGAACTTGAAATGAGAATTGATCAAGAAGATTCTTCTGACGAAGAATCCACTTTGGTTAATCCAGGAACTCCGAAAATAAAAGAACGTTTTTCAACAAGGAATAAAAAACTTCCAATTTGGATGAAAGATTACATTATGTCAAAGGAAAAAATAGTAAAATAAACTGATTTTTTATTGCAGCTTTCAAGAAATAGAACTTCAACAAAATTCAAGATTTGGAAAAATTAAACATCTGTGTCCTACTTTAAATTAGTATTACTCATGTATAACTAGCATAGTTGAAAAGTGTAAAAACAAAAATGTGGGTTTTTTGTTTTATACTAATTTCTTCCTTTTCAACTTCTTTCTGCCAAAATGCTACAATTGATGAACTTTTTACTAAACTAGATACAAAACTCGAAAAACTATATTATTGTCGAGGGTATACTGCTGGAATTCTATGGAGGATTCCACCTCCAATTCATTGTGACTTAGTACCAACTGAAAAACCTTCAAAATTGGTAGAATTAACACTGTGGTGGACGGACATTTCCCTCCATACTCTTCAAGGTTTTGAATGTTTTAGAGTTTTTGAAAAAGTAGTGACTTACAAAGGATTTTTTGGCAAAAGAGACAAAGAATATGAGAAAAGAAAACTACCGGTAACTGAAGAAGAATGTAGGTATATGGTTAGAACACATACAAGTCCTGTTGATGTTAACAAGAAATTGAATCGGATTTCGGATGGATTTTTTGGTACAAATGATAAGTTAGATTATGGATTTTATTGGCTGTCAACTGAAAGACAACAAGTAGAAAATTATTTTATAGTAGCCTTGACTCTATCAATTTCTGATATTGATAGTACAATAATTACAACAGCTAAAGTAGTTGGTCTATGCAAATACCGTAAAGGTTCTTGTAGAACCGAAGATGGAATATTATGTTGGATGCCGGGAGATGCTAAAATTTGTAGACTAAAAGAAGGAGACACAGCAACCTGTTTATATACTGATTCAAGAATTTCCTGTCCAAGTTTAGAAATGGCTGTAACAAAAATTATTCCAATTAGAAAATGTGGACTAATGTTTGGAAGTAGCGAACAAGGGATAATTTTTTCGGAAAAAAATAACACACTTGAATTAGATTTAACGTTTACAAATATAACACGCGACAGAGTAAATAATCATCTTAGATTTAGAAGGCAAAGTCTTGGGTTTGATGAAAAAAGTGTAGTAGAAAATCTAACTGCAGCAATAATTCCTGATTTAATGTTACCACCACATGAAAAACCAGATAAACCAACAATAATGACTGCTGCACAAATAAATAGTAAATTACTATACTTATACCAGATTGTATCTACATCATATCATTTTGGAATTCAAAGTGTTCACCGTGAAACTTGTAAAGCACATCAATCTCACTTAGAACTTTTAAGAGTATTAGCTGCTTCAGGTCAACCTAGTGTTTTAGTGCGTACACTACTAAAAAAACCGGGATTTCGTGGAATACTGTCAGGAGATGTTTTACAAATTTATAAATGCGATGAAATAGATACTTACATGTTGCTACCTCAGGATTCATGTATAATGGAATGGCCAATAGAATTCTATCATGGCATGGATAAAAGGGAAGGATATTTAACTGGAATTAATCATGAAATTATTGAAACTCCAACTTATACAAAGTGTCCTGCACCAAATTTTTATTTTCAGTATAGTAATTACACAATTCACTTAACGAACAGAACGGTTATTGAGAATATTCCTATTTTACCATCATCTTACGATGATCCAAAACTAAAAGACATGCCAAGTCTATCGTTCCTATCCCCAGGAATTTATTCAGTAGATGAGATAGGCGGATCGGAAACTATAACTGGAATTTTGAGAGAACTTTCACAAAGATCGCGGATTGATAATATAATTAAAAATGGAAATTTTGAATTTAATAATCTCGAAAGACAAACGATTACTTTGCTTCGAGAATTCATACTATCCCCATTTCAAAATGCATTGGCTACACTTTGTTTGATTGGTGTTTCAATAATTCTGGTTATTTGGGCGATAAAGTTGAGTTATAAAAATCGTAAACTGATTTTAAAAATATTGGAAAAAATTTGCAATGTTGAAAAACTTAAAAGAACTAAAAAACGTGTTTCGGAAGGTAATGAATACATGGTTTTGGAAAAAGTGGAACCAGTTATGAATATTAGACAATCAAGATCAAAATCGAAAAACCGTAGTAGATCAGTTGTCCAATATCGTAGAAAACCTATGAACTATGTTCAAAAGAGACCCGCACCTGCTATACCAAAATTTGAAGTAAAAAATGAAAGAGAGTATAAAAAACCAATGAATATTAAACCGAATTATCCATTCGAAGAACTTCAAAGAATTCAAAACTAACCTAATGTCTCTATTGAAAACTGTAAACTGAACTTCTCTATTACTTTATCTTACTTGTCTGTTCTATACATTTATCTCAATCTATTGGGCATGAATATTAATATAACTAATAATTCTTAAACCTACATTTTTGCTTTAGAAACAATGGGAAAACGTAAAGGAAAACGAGCCCTAGAGCTACGGAAAGAAAAAAAAGAGAGAAAGGAAAACTTAGGAGTGACATTAGGTCTGACATGATAAAAATAACAGTACCATCCTTCTCAGAGGGAATGTACGGTACTTATCATAATTTAGAAAAACATAAAACCTTAGTAACTACTTCAAATAGATTAAGATTAAATAGTTTAACTAATAGAAAACTTAAGGAAATTAAGAAATCTAAAAGAGAAGAAGAAATAGAAGCATATTCTAGAGAAATAGAAGATAGTTGTTACCAATTTAGTAACAGCTTAGTTACATATGATAAGGAAATGCCAAAAGAAATTGCAACCTTTAGGCAGTTAGAAAATGTTGCAAAATTTAAAATACAAACTTTCGATAATATCCTAAGTTTACCAAAAGAAGTTCAACAACCATCCATTTTGTGCAACGTTGCCCCTTCCTCCTTACACTCCCAAGAAAACGCTGCCAACTTCCTCCAGATTCCCGCCAATCAATTCCAGCAAAAGATTAATCTATCCGCGCCTACTGGATGTCCATCATCAACATTAATAAGATTCCCTATTTCCGAAATTTTTAAGGAAAAAGAACAACCAACGGTGTCCAAGATACAATTTCACACTCCAAGTAGTGAAGTAGACTTAGAAGTAGGCAACATTGCCGAAGACTTAGACAAATTTGTACTAAATCAAATTTTTAGAGAAACCGCTGTAGTAAGACCAATTTCCCCCTTTAAATTTGATATAAATGATATCCCGAAGGAACTGGATCTTTCTGAAAGTGAATCCAGCGAAGGTGAAGGATGGGATGAATGTGACTTTCCAGACTATGTTGAAGATCGAGACGATATTTTAAGCCAACCTCCAGAATCGGAATCCGATGAAGAGAATGGAGCGAAAAAATAGATGTCATCGACATTGAAAGTGATAGTGAATCCATAGCCCTCCCAAAACCGAAGTTTTTTCCAAACCCTCCAGCTACCAAAATTCCCACATCTAAAACAACTAAAATACGGTTTTTTAGTAAACCAGTGAAAGTGGCTAAGTTAGATGTAAGTTCCAAGCCTAACTTGGTTGAATTTAAAATGCCTATGCCTTGTAAAGATTTTAAAACCGAAGTTAGAAACAAAAAATTGTTACTGGCCTACAAACAAATGACTAGGAAAGGTCAAGATAAGTTTTTATTTGGTTAGGCTTATGAACTAAGATTACATTCAAATGAATAAGTGTAACCATTATTTTATACAATTATTTATGGGACATAAATTTTTGTCGGGGTAGAGTAATGTTATATGCAAATGAAAAGTTAATTAAAAACAATTAATTAAAATTAATATTTATTAAAGAATAAAACATAAGCAGGGGAACGGAGGTCACTTCGTTTACATATAATATTGTGTAAGGTT
>JABASK010000906.1:0-11425 GCA_019776465.1 Rambutanura hunanensis | reverse complement strand
AAGAAGATTAGACAAGCCGCACTTTTAATATTTTTCTAAGAAGTTTTTAGTACATCTTTGACATGTTTTGGTTTCTGAACCTAGTCTCATCATTACTGATAGTTGAGTACATCTTTAACTGGGTGATGTTTTTAATCCCAGTTTCAGCTCTACTAAAATTGTATGCAGTGTAGACTAGTTAATTTTTTTAAATATGGCGGCACCTTAGGAAGAAGATGCGACAAGCCGCACTTTTATTATTTTTTGCGAAGTTTTTAGCACATCTTTGACATGCTTTTATTTCTGAATCTAGTCTCATCGCTACTGATCGTTGAGTAAAAAATAAGTGCGATTGCAAAATTGAATTTTGCACTCGAATTTTGCATTTAAATTCTCGATTCGTATTATGCATCCTAAATGTACAAATGAGTTTTGCAATTGAACTTTGCGTTATTAGTCGTTTTACATTACAATTGAATTTTGCAATCGAATTTTGCATTTAAATTCTCGATTCGTATTTTGCATTTTAAATGTACAAATGAGTTTCGCAATTGAACTTTGCGTTATTATTCATTTTACACTTTACAATTGAATATTGCAATATGCATACTCATTTCTTGGCATACGTTTAAGGTACGAATTTTTTTGGCTGTAATTAATTTTTGAAAAACGAGCACTTGAAGGTGGTTGTGCCTCGTATGTCCGTCTGTCCGTCTGTCCTTCTGTTTTTCCGTAAGCTCGCGCATCAGTCAGGTCTTGTGGATAAGCACGGAGGTTTCTTTGGCAACTTATTAGGACAAGCAGAAGATCCCTTCCCGATATTTCAAACTCAACGCTAAGTTGTCTTTAACAAAGGGGAAATGTCGGCTTGCGGATGTGTCGATTTACGTTGTTTCCCATATGGCGAGTGACACAAAGTGGGGGTCTGCTACAAAATAATTTTTGAGAAAACTTAATTCAGGCAACACAAACGGCTCAAATATACTGAAAACACTTTTTAAAAAACGGTCATTTGATGCACTGACACTCAATTTCAACAAATGTTAAAGCACTTTATAGAGTTGCAACGAAAAGCAGAATCTTTAGTCTCAGTCTGTAGTGCTGCAATATAATGTGGATTATACGTCTACTTTGGTAAAAAATCTGTACTTTTGTGTTTGGTTCTGGCAATCTCAATTTGGCTCAAAATATGTTTTTCACAACGGTAAACTAACACTTAGGCAACATTGTTATTTCTATTTTCCCAACCTCATACATGAATTTTACTAACATAAATCATATTGAACTCGTCAAAAATTCGTTCATTATCACAACAGTTTCACAATATACAGAAGACCAGTGCTGAAAACGATCCAGCACGCCTACTTGTTCTTCTTAAATATTCTATTCACTCATGATCACGAATTTTTCAAAAATATTGTCCGTTCTCAAAACAGAATTTTGAAAAGAAATTGAGCGTTTTTGAATATTTTTCGCGATTTTATTCAAAATGATTTTAACTAACTTTTTCATGATGAAGTGGAATTTCATATATATGGAATCGGATAGGTTAAGAACTTATGTTGAGAGCAAGACTGTTCGATTGTCGACGTTGTTAATATAAGCCAAGTCGTGGGCTACGTCCAACGAAACTCCCATTATGTTCAGATCTGTTTACTTATTTACACTAGCCTTACAACACTGCCTTCAATAAGTCGGAATGGTGTACCTAATTGCGAGATTGTTAAGCCTCTAGACGTTGCTCAGCTCGACGTCGGACGGACAGACAAACAGACTGACGGACAGCCAGACAGACATACTAAGAAGTCCTCCAGTCTCTAACGCGTTCTGCACAAATTTGCTTATAGACGAAATAAGGCGGTCCTCCGTCATAGCCTAAGATTTCATCACTATTCAGGTAACATCTACTATGGCCTTAAAAAAACGTCTGTTTTAAAGAACGGAATACACCGGCTAGTTGTCTCGTAGACCAAGCCCATATTTAAAGTCTTCCTAGTATGTCTTTGACATATAGTCCAGAACACTAAAACCTAGGATAAAAGGGTTCGAGAATTTTAACAAAATTACAGAATCGCATGCACATTCATTAAAATCGGGCATAGTCAGAACTAATGCTGTTCGAAAGAAGTGGGAACACTGGAACAACTATTTTTCAGTCCTAAGTTTTGACTTTTGACAAACAAAACAAACAGTCACTACTTAATTAGAACTTAAGTCACTATGACAACACTAAATTTCCATACTGCATGTATGCAAATTTTCCTTCCGGATTATTGCGTGGGTTTTTTTGCTGCATAGTTCAGAATTGCATAGCGAAACTTGTTTGTTCCTTTGCACAAGGAAAAACTTTACCAAAAAAAGTATCTCCTTGTAAAAATTCACTTGGCACCAATTATCTTGAGAGCCAATAAAAAGCCTCTCAAAATTTGAAAAGGTTTATATTGCTTCCAAATTATTCTAGGTGACACTACATCGTGAGACTTAAATAATACAAGTTACCTACTCAATTGTACTGACGAATTTACATTGAAAGCGAAACTTTTTTGTTTGTTTGCACAGTTGTGTAAGTTTTCGTAAACAATTTCCTGGAACAAATTTCTTATCTGTTTGGAGAACTGCACTTTAGTGCCAAATTGCAATTAGGTTAAGAGCAGGAAAATGTATATTTAGAGTAAAAGTCCTTCGAAAAACGGTCCTGGAGGGACTATCTGCCACTTTAGTGTTGCAATNTCTGTTTTGAGAACTGCACTTTAGTGCCAAATTGCAATTAGGTTAAGAGCAGGAAAATGTATATTTAGAGTAAAAGTCCTTCGAAAAACGGTCCTGGAGGGACTATCTGCCACTTTAGTGTTGCAATGCCTCATTCTAACTCCCAAGATGCACTTGACACATTTCTTATGAATAGGAAATGGATTTGGTTTGATCGCCTTAACCCAGACCCAAGCAAAGTGGAGTCTAGAAACACTAAATCACGGTCGTTTTGTGCCAAAAAAAAGGTGCAGCGACAGACTTTCTCGGCTAAAAAACTACGTTCTTCAAAAGGACGATTCGTTTGTGGTAAACTTTCTGCAAAAATTTTGTTTTTCTTCTTATTTAGTTTCATTTACAAGCTTACCCTGCAAATTTCTGTGGCAACGAAGTATCGTAGTCTTGTGTGCCAGTAGAGGTACGAAAGGAGGTTCCTTGTCTTTTTAGGTCCAGTTAGAGTTGAATTTTGGAAGGATTTAGAATTGGCATTATTGGCATCGATTTGAAATGTGACTTCATGTGAGTTGGTGGTTGGTGGGATGGTGCTTTCTTTTAGAAAATCCTGTCAAGCGTAAAACAATAAATTGAATCTCTCTCTCTCAGTTCTTCTTCCTGTTTGAGGAAAATAAATCCTTCTGATATGGGACAAGGGGACAATTTGGCCCTATCATAAATAACATGAGCATCCTACTCTTCCTGTTGTTGACAGAAACCCGATTCAAATACCGAAACGTTCAAAAACCTTCAAAAGTCTGTAAGTCTCCTTAATAATGCAAAATACGGCTTATTTGTATACAATTTGCGGCTAATTGAGCTAGACCGAGTAATTTGCAAAGCAGCTTAAAATTTGAACAAAGTTTTTTTCACGAACTCAATTCATCAACTCTTTTCACTTTCGTTCGTCTCAATTTTATTTCGTTGTCAAAAGGTACGCCGAATGAAAAGTTTTGGCCAAAAGTGAATAAATATTTAAAATGAAAATTTTATTTCGAACAAATTTAAATTTAAATTTAAGTTTTGATTTGAACCGTTAAGAGCTTCGATGGAACTTGACGAGGTTTAAAAACTATAATGTAAGAAAGAGAGCAAATTGAAAATAAATTGCATACTGTGTATTTATTTATTTATTTTTTGTTTTATAAAATTTCTTAAATTCAAAAAAAAATTGAATAAATATTATTTTCGGAAAACAAAACTTGAATACCTAAAAGAACGTGGACTATACAGCGTCAAAAGTTTGTAAGCTTTTACAAACTTATTCGCTGTTAAAAATCGCTTCGTTCTGGAACTCAATTCTTAAAACTTTTGTCAAGAACTTACTTGGACAAACTCCTGAGGGCCAATGAACGCAAGTCTTTCCAAGTTCTAGGTGAGTCAACTGCTGAGCAAGAATAGCTGGAACTGGGCAAATTGTCAGGATGAACGGCTAGTATCATAAATTAGATCAACAAAACAGTTTTGTTTTTAAAAAAACTTTTGTTTTTCTGCTACAAACTAAAATTGTCTCCTTGTCTCTCAATGTTTAGGTTGATACCCCTTCATTAATCTCGTTGTCAGTCTCAACTTTCCCTAGAGTAACCACTTTCTACCAAAAAAGGAAGCAAAGGTTGAAAGGGTGGTGTAATGAAATTAGTGGAGAAAACAAACTTTCTTCGCTGTCTCGCTGACTAACTCGAGGCTAATGGGTAGGATAAGCAGTGTTAAACAGCCTAACCTTAATTTTAAAGAATGAGAGTTTTTTTTTTGTTTCACCGCCATTAGGCACAAGGGAAAAGTTTTGCGGGTAAATTTAAATAAAAGAACCATGGTATATTTTCAACTCAGGCACTCTGCTGTTTCTAATCTTAAATTTCGTATCTGGTAGGGCATTAATTTTAGTTTTTCTTTTGCCTTTCATGCTCTAGAGATTTTGAACAAAGTTTTTCCTCTAGTAGAAATTTGTGCAGCGTCAAATAAAATTTGGTGTCTTCTCTCACCCTTTGCTTTTTTTTTATATTTGAATTTAAAGCTTTCAATAATTTCCTATCATCAACCCCAAAATCATTTTTCATTTTTCATTTTTGACACTTGAAATTTCCTGGAGGGTGGAAATCGAAAAAGTGATGACGGATTCGCGTTTAAAATCCGAAAGGCAAATGATGACCTTTTTCCGGTACTACCGATAATGGAAAACTTATAAAGAGACGAAAATCTTTAGAAATTTAACAAGAGTTAACTTTAGAAACTAGAAAAGAGCTAATATTCAAAGTTCATTGACGCGATGCTCGGAGTGACTCGATATCAACGTGCGAGAAATACGAATGATACTTTTTTTTCGAAAAAAAAAACGAACGTTAGGCTTTTTATTTTTTCTTGCAATTTTCCGATTTTCAAACAGATCTGAGAAATGTGTAATTTTTTTGAATTTTCTAACTGAACGCCGAAAAGCAAGAAAGAAGAAATTTGCCAGCAACTGAAACACTTTCACTTTTACTTTCTCTTCGCATTCCTCGGCGTTTAAACCTTATTTTAAAAACTTGAATGGAAATTTTTCTTCTGTTGTAACAAAAAATCAAATCATAAATTGACTTTCTTTCCGATTCTTCCTGAACTTAAGCTTTTCTGGGACTTTTCCAACTGCCTTGTGAGATAAAGGCTTTTTGGTATAAAGTAATCAGTAAGTAAAGAATTGAGGCAAGCGATGATCATTAGAGTGGAAAACCGTATTGAGCAAACGAACCCAATGGAACAAGAAAAAAAAATCGAAATGAGAAAAGAAGAAAAGAATTGAAAAGAGAAGTTTGGAAGTTTTAAGTGAAAATCAGTGCGGAAGGCGCGTAGGTTGAAGATGAATTGAAAACTTACAGGCGTAAGTGGTGAGGCCAAAGCGTTTTCGGTAGCGAGACGATGAATCAAGTACTCATGTCGTTCTAAACCAGTCAATCGAGCTAAAAGCGTTGTCAACAGATGTGACACTTCCTCACGGATCTGAAAATTCCAAGGAAAACCACATGAACTACTTTCACTTTTAAGTTTCACCAGTAAGTAGAAAAAAAAGGTCAACGGCTGGTTGTCACGTGAAGTTGACCCAACTGTAGCCTCTGCCCACTTCGTTTCTTTTTCTAGAAAACGAGTTGAACGTTAAGTAGAAACGTAGAAATTGTTTCAAAATATGGTCTACGTCTCACGTTGTTAACACGTTAGGTTTTGTAGTTTTGTATACAGGATGCAGCAGAAGGCCGGTCGCCATTTCGTCATGTAAGTTGATGTAAATAAATTTAAGAATAATAATGTTCACATTGCTAAAAAATGCTAAAATCGCTAACTCCTACTAACCGGCAAAAGTTTTTCTCTAGCTCGAAATGATGACCGTATAGTTTTTGGTTTCGCAAGTCGACAACTTTTTTTCTCTCACTGCATGATTAAATCTAGAACGAATTGTAATGTCACCAACTTCCTGTATCTCATACAAAGTTGGATTGTCTTGAACTTTACGCTAAAAAGTTATAGAATCGAGAACTAATTCTCAAGTCTAGAAAAAACTAACATATCCTACCCGATTTCGGGACACGATGTAACCGTGGGGGTAACCTTTTGTGCTAATGTTAAGTTCAGTTTGTTGGAAGTGACGGTGACATTATAACTTCATTACCAGCTTTGACAAATGAAGACTCTGTTACTAAATATTTCTCACATTTGCAAGATAATATTTTTCTACGTTGTTTGAGCCATTACTCATTCTTTTCATGCCATGACACATTCAGACGCTATCTTCCAAAGCATCACACTTTAACAGCGACATCTTCAACACTTTCCAATCGTCAACTTACTTAACTGTTAAATTTTACAAATTGTTTTTCTTGTTGTCAGTTTGCGGAACGAGTGGAGAAAGTTACAGGTAAATTTAGTAGTGCTAGAAGTGAGTTAAAGGTTAAAAAATTGGATAAAAAGGTTTAGATCAATGGACGTGAGAGCTTTTCAGCATCTCTCTGGAGAAATTTGAAATGTTCATCATTCGTCACTTGAGCGTCACCATGGATACTCAAGAGACAGAGTGACTCTAAAAGGAGTTGACAGATGATTCCAGGTTTCCATCACTCATCTCCACTTTTTCTGAACTCAAAGTGAGTCAAAAAAAGAAAAAAAAGAAGTTTCTTACTGCGGAATCCCCTACCACCTACACAGTTCCTACTTGACAGTCTTCTCATGTAGAAATAAAAGGGAAATAAATAAGAAAGTTGGAACTTTACATGAAAAAAGTTCAGCAGTCTCTCTTATTTTATGACTTGCTCATCTTTCTCTCAAGTTTTTTTTTAGACAGAGATGTTTTTTAATTTGAAACTTTAAAGAGATGTGTGTGTGGGTAGGGAAATAAAGTTAGAGAAAGATAAAAAAAAGTTCAGTAATCAACAACCTTATTTGTATCATCCACCTACAGCGTATCATCCCTTTGATTATATATTCTTTTGAAATTAATGACATTTCCTACTTCAAATTAATTTAAATTAAGTTAGCAGCATTCTTTTGTTACGTTGTCTCATATAGTAGTGCTATCTGATGCAAACAAGGAAAAAAAATATTCAAACTTTAACTTTCATGTCTAACCTCGCAAAAGTTTTGCTTCTGAATAAAATTAAATACTAATAGTTGAAATTAACAAGTAGTCAAATCATCAATGTATCGTTGTAAGGTTTGTTGTTGAAAAGAAATCAAAGTTTTCTAACTGGCGGCTTCGAGAAAAAAAAAGAAAATATGCTGCTAAAATGCTGCTTATTTATTTTATGTTTAAAGTTACTTGTCACGTTTTCCGAGTTGTATGATCCATCATTAGTTATTACAAATGTATTCTCGTTTTGAAATTCCACAGTTAAAGTCAAGCTTTTCATATAAACCAAAGGTTTTACAAAGGTCATCATCTAAACGCCGAAACTCGCCGACTTCATACGTATTACTAATAAAATATTTCTCAACGATACCCAGAATCAGCACTCCTCATCCTTGAAACACTTGATTTACTGATGACAATTAACCCAAAGACATAAATTTAAAACAAGAAATAAATGCTTTCTCAATGAAAGAAACTTACAGACTCAGAATCTAGTTGCACGCTTTTCTCCGTGATGGCTCGAACATGGGCCATCATCCTTTCTTCTCTGAAATCGTAAGGAAAAAGCTCCGTCCATTCTCCCAAGAGATGAATCACATTTGCAATGGTATGAAATTCAGTTTCTTCAGTTCTTGCCGAAAGGTCGAGACTCTGATAATAGAAAGTCAACTCAAGTCCTACTGTCTCTAATTTGGAAATAATGGGATGTGAACTTTAAGTGCATCATAATTAAAGAAGAAAAAAATTAGATGAAAGCATTTTCTTCTTGTCGAATAAAAAAGTCCACATACGATTTTAGGAGTGAGGGCAAAAAAGTCAAGTAATGCTTCCCTTCAACTTTTCAAATTAGAGAGAAAGCAAATGAAACGTGTTGAAGTGAAAAAATCGGATTTACGTTCTCAGCATTCCAAAGTAGTTTCCCTTGTTGAAGTGTTAACGCGAAAATTTAAAAAAAAAGCAAACACTTTTATCCTTTTTTTTTAATAAACGGACGCCGTTTTTCACCTTGAAGAGGCTCAAACTTGTCAATTTCATACTTAACGTTTCATGCATAAATTTGGTTGCTCAGTAACGTTTAGCATTAGTCTAGAGATTAGAGCTCAGGTACTTGAAAAGTGATGAATTTTATAGGAAAATTGACTCAAAGGTCTTGTATATCAAAGTTCTACGTTAACAAGAAGGGAGTTGATGACATGATGAAATGAAGAGCTTCAAAAGTGACACTCGACCTCTTCCAGAACCTATTGTCTCTTGTCACTGCTGAAACAAGTCGTAAGTAAAAACCAACTCGGCGTCCAATTTCACTTTTTTCTCCGTTCCATTTGGAAGTTACATACTAAAGGAAAACCAGAACGAAAAAACTTTCCTCAGAAAACTTTTCTAGATTTGGCTGTTGTAAGGCGCATTGAGAGAATCAATAATTCCTCTAGAACAAAAAAAAATCGGATTCTCGTAAAAAAGAAAGAAAGTCTTCAGGTTTCCTGTCAGTATAACAAACGCCTTCCGTAGAAAATTAATTAAATGGAAACTAACCTCGAAGTGTGGTTTAGACTCATAATGAAAAGCAATAATCATATCAAATTTCTAAAAATAAACCCTGGCTAAACAACTAGTAAATACGCAAGCGTTAATCGCCACGTGCCAAAAAACGGCTCTCTGTTTCAATAAAGCCTAAAGTGAAGAGGTAAACGGGTTCCAATTAGAAAGCGTTTGAACGTCAAGACGACGTGCTTCTACAGTACGCTTTTTTTTCGAAAAAAAGAGGAAGTAACTCACGTATGGCAAGACGTGAATGTCGGGCTGTGGTATTGAATTGGATAGTATTGCCGAACTAGGGCTAAAGGCAAGGTTGATGACTCTCCCGAGAACTTCATGTGGATTAAGGTGCAGGCGGGAGGCAAGGAGAAAGGCAAAAGTAAAAGTCCGATCCGGGTAGTGGTTCCCTACCGGGACTAAATGACGAACTAGGGTTTCCATTGACCCGGTACGAAGTTCACCGCCCGAGGCAAAGTACAGCACACCCTGCTCTTCCTATAAAACAAACCAAGATGAGATAATTAGACTGATGAGAGTCAAGAACTGGCCAATTAATCAAATGGAGAAATGGTTTGTGCTGAGAACTTTTACCTTAGGTACATTTGTCAGGAAAAGGCCCGTAGCTTTAAAGTTGAGTGATTGATATAAATTACATTTAGAAATAAATAATAAATCAAGAGCGATAATCTAGAAGTAAGGCGTGATAGAATGAATGGCTTTTGGCTAAATTAGTGACATATATCATCACTGGGAAACAACAACGTTGTTATCGATGCCTCCAAGAATTGAAGTTGGTCCCTCAAATACAGTATTCATGTTTTTGTAAACTAATTGAGTGGAACTAACAGTTATTATTACCTAAATAAATATGTGCGGGAATTCAAAAGAAATTGAGTCCCTTTTGTCGAAGAAGAATATTTTCTTTAACGATAGCAATTGGTGGCTTATCATTGTTCGGGACTTGAGATTTTGAGAGTTTCAATTTCTAAATCATATCGTTCCTTAAAAAATTTTCTTCTACTTTTCATTCCCTTTAAGGCATATACAGACGATGCCTACATATCATCTTTATGAAAACAACAAAAAAATGAATTTTGGTTAGAAAGAATAATAAAGTAACTTCGTTCCCCCGTGAAGATGGTAAACTTTACCCTAAAACAAATTAAAAAACTTGACATAAAAAAAATATCTACAATGTAAATATAAATATTAGCATAAGTTTTACAAAAGTTGAATCTGGGTTACACAAAATATAGAAAAAGCTAGTACGTATAAACTTTAAAAAAATTAAAATAAGTGACGCGTGTGGATGACTTTTTGGCAAACGTACAATAACTTGAGGGTATACTGATCCTGTGGCATTTATAGACTATATTTCTATTTTCACATCCCTTCATGTATAAATAATTGCCAAAAAGGACTCCCTTAAGCACATATTGTAGATTCAATGTGCTCCAGTTAAACTTACCGAAGTATCAAATGATACCCTGGAGCTGGACGCAATCTGTTGTTGATTTTCCATATTGGAGCTGGAAGATGCACTGGAACTAGAAATTTGAATCGGAGCCTCTTTGTTTTCATTTTGCGTGATGTTGCTGCCGTTAGACTTTGAATTTGCATCCATTCCATCACTTGGCTGCTGTTGTAAAGGACTCTGAAAAGTCCAGACAAAAGTATTCAAGCATTATTTTCTTCTACTACAAAGTTTTTGGTCTAAATTTTTTAACTAATATTCAAAAGGCACCAAAATGTTATGCAAAGTAATAGGTCATAAGAATTTTTTCTGATGCAGATACTAAAACTCAAAAGTGAAATCAAATTTAATGTCAAATTCTATCAGGCTCTTCAATGTTAAATTGTGCATGAATCGTTTTTTTCTTCTTCAAATTACTCACCCCGTCTATTCTTATATTCAGAGAAGAATCGGGTAGAAGCGAATAAAATTCCTTGGGTAAAAAAAAAGTAAAGTTCCATCCCTCCAACTTTCTCCTAATAAGTTTTCTGCTGCAGATCTTTCCCGCCCTTTCTCCGTTCTTATTTATGCAGAGGTCGTAAAGTGAGATAGAGCAACTACTTATGTCATGCCTAAGACGCCCATTCACTACCGGATTTTCCCAACCACCCGAATTTTCTCATCGGTTTCGGATTTTGTTGATGCTCTAAAATTCTCATTTGCACTCCACCGAAGCTTAGGTCTTTGTCATCACTTTCCCTGGAGAATAAGAATAAGGAACCAAAGGGGCAGGGGACTGGAAGGAAGATAATAAAAGGAAACAAAGTTGACGCACTGGAATCTTTTACTTTTTCGGTGGGTGGGCCATTGGACCAGTTACGAAAATTCAGGGTTGTTTTTTGGTCCATATATTCTGATAGAGACAAGAGTAGATGGAGTTGGTCAAATTACATCCACCGTGTAGATTGAAAAAACACTCGATAAAATAACACCTCATCTCATTCGAGTCTTCGAAACTCAATTGTAAAAACATGGAAAAGTTTACACAAGGAAAATAAGAAACTTTAGAATCCTCCTCGTTTTAGTATAAAACCGAGTTCAATTACTGAAATTGAAGATTGGAA
>JABASK010000905.1:0-11427 GCA_019776465.1 Rambutanura hunanensis | reverse complement strand
TGTTGATATTTTTAGATACACAATTTGTGTGGATTTGGGAAATGGAGCTGAAGATCATGCAGATGAAGAGATTTGTGTTGGAGATGAAGAAGAAGATTCAATTCATTCTGGTGAATTGTCACGGTCCCCTTGTCCTGACTTAGCTGACACGACAGATACTCACGAATTATGTCCAGACCACTTAAAATATTTTGCCAACGGACACCTTCACCAACAATGGAGTTCGTACCACACGAGTCATTCCACCCAAGGAGGTCAACCGAGTCTCAGTTCCAAACCCGCAGGTCAAAGTCAAGTATCAGGTGACTTTACTCCTACTCATCATGCTTCTAGTCGTCTTCCTCCGCCTACTAATAATGGAACTCATTACTGTGGCATTCCTTTGCAACATCTCCAAGCTTATCAGCAACCGTTGCAGCAACATTCTGGACAACCGTCGTCACAGTACTATCACCATCATTCCCAAGTACCTCCTCAGCAGCATGAACAAACCCCACCCAGCTCAAAGTATCCAGCATCATTGTCTAAAAGTTCACCAAATAGTTCCATGTCGTCCTCTTCTCCAGTAATAGTTTCCAGTAACGGGTCTTCCCCTGGGTCAAATTCTACAAAACCTCTCCAGCATCAACCCTCTCCGCGTCAACTTTCTGATGCTGAATGTGAGATTATTCGGAAACGTCTGTACCGTGTAGGTCTCAATCTGTTCAATAAAAAACCAGAAGTTGGGATCTCATACTTGGTTAAGAAAAAGTTTTTGGAAGGAACTTCATCAGCGGTTGCACGTTTTCTTATTTCACGTAAAGGACTGAGCAAACAAATGATTGGGGAGTACTTGGCCAACCTCCAGAGTCCCTTTTCACTTGCCTGTCTTGAACATTTTGCCAATGAAATTGACTTATCCAGTCTACCAATTGACCTTTCTCTAAGACGATTTCAAAGTTTTCTTCGTATGCCTGGAGAAGCTCAAAAAATTGAAAGAATCATGGAGACTTTTAGTAGAAGATATGCTGTTTGTAATCCACACGTAATGTAAGTCAAACCTATCGCATCACAAGTAGATATCACGAAATATAAAATTAATTTGCAATTGTTAATTATTTTGACTCGTTTTTTTATGATTCCAGATCTCAATTTCGTAACGGTGCCGACACGGTGTTTGTTTTGGCATTTGCAATTATAATGCTAAATACAGATCTGCATACTCCACATCTCAAACAAGATAGACGAATGAAAATGGAAGACTTTATTAAAAATTTACGTGGAATTGACGATGGTGGTGACATTGATCGTGACATTTTAGTCAGTATTTATGAGAGGATCAAACAGACTGAATTTCGTACTGGATCTGACCATGTCACACAAGTGATGAAAGTTCAACAGACAATTGTTGGAAAGAAACCAGTATGAACAAATTTTATAAATCGTAAAAAAATTTGTAAAAAAAAAACTGCTAAACTTTCAGCATCTAAAAACTAAAATTAAATTAAACGTCTTGTCATTTACTTTTTTGCAGAATTTAGCCCTACCACATCGTCGTCTCGTCTGCTACTGTCGTCTCTATGAAATTGCTGATGTTAACAAAAAAGAAAAATCTGGAGCTCATCAACGTGAAGTCTTTCTCTTCAATGATATTCTGGTCCTAACCAAAATTTTTCATAAGAAAAGAAATTCTGTAACATACTCCTTCCGACAAAGTTATCCATTGGCGGGTATAACTCTACTGTTATTTACCAATCAGTACTATGACTTTGGTATGTGTCTCAAACGAGGTGATACTGTTCTACTCAATCTCAATGCTCGAAATGAGCATGACCGTGCAAAATTTGCTGAAGACTTACGAGAAGCCATAGCAGAATCTGATGAAATGTTAAGAATAGAAGTTTTATCGAAGGAAAATCGTGATTCTGGAGTAGATGTTGGGAAGTTGAAACGACTGAGTAACTCATTACTGGATATTACTGAGCAATGTGAGAGAAATTTAATTACAAATTACTTTGTTTTACCTTGAGTTTTTTTTGTAGAAGACAAATTGAAATTTTAAAATTTGTCTCGTTTTTTAGTAGGTAAACCCATTCGACGTGGAAGTTGCGGATCACTAGACTCGGGTATGTCCATTTCATTCCACTCGGATGAACTTCATCAACAACAATTGTCTCAACAACAATCAGCTTCTTCACAATCTTCGTGCCTTACAACCACACATCCACCAATAATGGCACGACATCAACATCAAGGCAGTTCGTGTAGTAATAGCAGCTCTAGTACGACACACTCCAAGTAGAAGAGAGGTCAATGACCTTTGTCAACTCAACGAGTCACCTCTCTCTTACTGAAAAAGAAATTTAATTCTCGAACAAATACATTTTTTTTGTGATTGAAGACCAACTTGTAATCTCAATCTGCATTCTTCTTAATGGCAGCTAATACTATTGAGAATTCTATAAAATAAGGAAGATAGTTTTGCTAAATAGCTCGTCTACAACGAGAAACTAGTGCTGTAGGTTTAGCTAAAATGTACTATAAATTCTCTTTGCATGTGTTTAGCTTCTTTTTTCTTCTAATTTTTTTTGAGACTTGAACATGGCGCGTGCGCTGTCAAAAAATGCCACTTTGCTACTCCACAGCATGTAATGTTTAGTATTAAAAGTTGAGGAACAAATTTATTGTAAAATTTAAAAAAAAATAATTTCTGCCTCGAATAAGTCTAGTCGCTGGGAGGAGTTTTTTGATTGAAAAGCGTAAATTAGCGTTAACCTATTTATGTACACTTTGGAAGAAAGGCCATCATGAAGAAGCTAAAAAGTATGTTTGTATTCCAGGGATATCAGTACTGAAATAATTAAGTGGCAAAACTCAATTAGTCAAAAGCCAGAGTTAAGAAATTTTTAGTTTACACCATAATTTCGCTAAATTGTGTAACGTGAATGTGTTGGTCGCCAAAGTTGTTTTGGTAGCGCAATTGTAATCAGATGCCAAGAGGTCATTTACCTACGCATTACAAGTCAATAATTTAATAAGATTAAATATTAAACTTGAAATTTAGCTCGTTTACTTTGTCTAATATTTAAAAGGCAAAGGTCTACAAATGTTGCTTCTTATAAAAGTCAGCTTAAACTATAAAGGCTGTTGGGAGAAACTTTACTGGGTAAAGTATTTGGAAACTACAGCGATTCAAAATTCTACAGAATTTGAAAAGCAATCGTCCGTATAACAAAATAAACTTGTAGGTCTTAATTAGTAAAGAAATAAAACGAAATGTGACTGTATTCTTGAGGAAGTAACTATTGGCGTCTATTCTTTGCGTTCCAACTGAAATATTGGACAAAAATAGGTGATTATTAGAAACAGTTTATTTTATTGAAAGTAACGTGGTAATGGAAAAAATAAGAAAACTATATGAATACATAAAACTTTCCGAATGTTCTAAAAATAACTAATTAGGTTTGAAATTTCGTTATTTCAACAACTTTTCTAGACATCCAGGCGTTGTTGGGAAATTTGAAATCTATTTGCTCAGGCTAAATTATATTTTTGAAACAAAATTAGAATGATTTACTGCAACGGGATTTGATTTAAAAAATTTAACTGGGGTAATTGCGTGTTAAAATATATTCACCACTTCCTCTTCTATGACTACCAAAGAAGACAATGCTTTAAGAATTTCCAAATCAGAATTTTTTAGTTCTCTTGCTTTGACATATTTTGACCAAGACACAGACTCTTGAAGACTTCGATACATATAAATTTGAGTCTCAATATCCATTAGTATTCCACCCAAATACGTAAGCAAGCTCAAATCGTTTAAAAATTTCTTCTGAATTGAACCTTCTTCAAAAACCTTAAAGTAACCCCCAGAGTAGGCTGGTCCAAAAATAAGTTTCTTCTCGACATTCAATAGTGTAGCAGTATTTTGATCACGGAGGTGAAGTAAATCGTGTATCGAAAGTCGTTCCGGAATACACAGTCCAATCAATTTGTATTTTCCTGATAAATGTTCCAGTACAAGGATTCCCTGATGCCAGTGTAAAACTTGGAAGGATTGATTCACATGACATGGGACAAGTGGAACCAGAGAGTTAATAATTTGTATCACTTTTGAACGATATTTTGAATGACCAAAAATTACTATCGGACGCCCAAGTAAAAGAGAGTAGAGCAAATGATGTGCTACTTTTGAGAAATGTATCCAGAATTTTCTAAGGCCATAACCCGGATCTCCTTTGGTCAATTTAGACTTTGCAGCATAAGTCCACCAAGGAACTTTTGTAATTGACAGAGGCACTTCGTCTGCAGTCACGGCGGGTAGACATAAGTGACTGCTTTCATCGGCAGACTGTGACGCTGTGCGCTTGCGCGGTTCAATAATTGTCCAAGAAGAATTAATGTCTGTACGACAAAGGAATTCTTGAATGTGATTGTCTTCTAGAGGAGAACCGAACCGTAAACTGTTGGACCCAGATTCGCTGTTTGGTGAAGACGAGCTAGAGGACGTAACTGAAAATCGAACCGGAAATCTTGATTTAACTGGAATAATGGTATCGGTTGATGCTGATGCCGTTGGAGTCGTGAGTGTTGACACTGCGTCGTCACTATTCAACTAAAAATATGTATGACGATCAATTTCTTTTCAATTCTACTAATTTGTTACCATTACCGTTTCGGGCATACAGCCGAGCTCATCCGAGTCTTGAGTCGATATGGTATGATATGATCCGCTGGTATTGTCACTCGGAACAATGGGAACACTCTCATTGATACTCTCCAAAATGCGACCAACTTCTTCATCATTTTGATCAAGTTCGAACAAATTAACAATTGTGGACGAAACCGTAGGTTGAATTCCTCTAGCTAGACGAAAATGTATTCCGAAAATCATCTGTTAAAGTGTCCAACTCCGTGAAAATTAAATCTTGTCGATTTCTTAAGTAGATTCTTTTCAAATTCTGAACTAGTATGACAGTCCCCATTTGTCCAAGTGTAGTCATTGGTCGTAGTGATTCAGCTTTTTCTTTAAGTGGATGTACCAGAGGGATATTGAGAGAGCCAAGAGTATCGTTAAAGAAACCCATTTGATTTAACGTTTCTTGAAGTTTGGATTCCGGTGAGATTAACAGTTGATGATTGAGTGTTGTGCCGACTTGATTGTAAGAAGGATCGGTCTGAAGTAAACGACAGTTATTGAAGCGAATGGGTCAATATTGTTTAAAGTTTGTTCACGTTGAAGACTTACTAATGACTCGTTGACTATTTGTAGAATGCGTTCGATTTCCGAGTACTGCTGAGTAATTTGACAGAGAGATAACTTCGGAATCGTTTTGAACTACGACCTCAGAATTTGATTTTATATCATCCCCGTCTGAGAATTCACCAAGTGGATCCTGGGCAAAAAGTGTTTCGTCTCGATGTGTAAACCTTGATGCACCAGAAGTACGAACTAGAGATTCTTCCTTGGCTTTTCCCAGTTTCTGGAGGTATTGTGTTAGTTCTGAGGCAAACCAAACTCGATTCGTGTACTTGAGAATCTTGGAGATCTAAGTTAGAAACTATTCAATCAGTCTGTTGCTTTTGAATTAGTATATTACTTTTTGTTTTACTTCACTAAATTGTTCAAACAAAGTTAACACGATTCGATTCAATTTGACATGATCTCTTGAAATGTAGCCAAAACAAAACAGTCGGACAAAACCTCTTGCTTTGATGTCGTATAAGGTAAAGTACTGCATGGCTACGTGCGTTCCTAGAAAAACGTTTGTTCGTAAAACTTGTGTATCCTCACAGACTCCAAATTGGCCACTAAAATGTAAAAATATTACACAGTATTATCAAAACCTGGTTGACTGACACACAAGTTTATTTGTGAATAATCTTACGCTGTATTCACTTGATAGTCAGTTGGCATAAGGTGAACAGCAAAACCATTTAAGTTAATCTCAGTCTTCTCTTGAGCGTTGCATGGAATTGTACAAATCGGTATTGGTCCTTCGATTTCTGAGAATTCAGTAATAATCATAAAATCCTGATCAACTTCTTGAAGATTCTGAAACACACCAACATTAACATGTCACACGAAATTTTGAACAAAATATGTATGTGCCGAGTGCTCATTTAGTTACTAAAACAAAGTTACTTTTTTTAGTAGTAAGTTAGTGATAGTGAGTATAACAGAAGGACCAACCTGCAACAGCGGAACCGTTGGTTCCTGAATTACTTGAAATTCATTAGGCAAGTAAGATGAGCTATTCGTGGATAAATTACCGGAGCTTCCATTAAACCGTCCAGTGCAAATGAGCCCGCAGCAGTGTCATTCACTTCTGCATCAGTCAGCTGATTCGTATTTTGTGTGTATAAGGCATCCGAGGACATTGATGAGTCAATTGATCCACTCCTCATCGTCTGGCTTTCCCCATGGAGTTTCTGGACTTGAACGGTCATTGAAATCGTCAAACTGTTCCGAAAAATCACGCAGAATGAATAACAAATTGTGCAACTCTATTGTAATTCAAAACAATAAAAAATAATTTTAAAGGATTTAAGTGTTTATAGACCAATGTTTTCGAAGGCAGTCGCAGTAAAAGCTATGAGACGAAAACTATTACTAACCACCACCACTATCACGAAATCCACTAGATATGGGCACAAATGATATGACATGCATATCACTGCATATCCCTTGTGCGTAGTCTGAATGTGAGAAAACATAACCTTTGACCTTCTTTAAATTTACAATTCTAACAACTTGAAAGGATTACCAATTTTCAATTCTAAGCTTACAACTTTTATTTGAAACATTTCTAATTTTCTTGTGGTAAAGTATTCTTCTTGGTAATTTAATTTAACATTGTATTGAACTAAATAAACCTATACAATAGTCTTCAAATACATCACAACAAAGTACATCATTTTATTTTTTTGAAAAGAAAGACATGAGCTTATCGCCAAACGTTTGAGAACCCTTCGGATCGGCCTTTGGCTTGTTGCAGTACATGTTAAAGTCAGTTATGCAATTCTCATAATTCGGAATGCTATTCGTTACTGTTAAAATGTTGTCATAAAGGGTTGTCACAATAATTTCATATTGAGCTCCTGAAAAATAGACAGATTCATTTTAAAGATTTGCTAAAGTTATACTTAATACGTTTGATTTCAATAACAATAACATATGCAACACACTCAATTTTAGTTAGTTGTCAAATTTCCGAATAGAAAACGGTATTAAATGTTTGGCTACTATGGTAGTTAAAACTTTGGTCATTACTGTAACTATAAAAAATTCTCTCACTCAGTAACAGTCTATTCACCATTAACTATTTTTTACCGTAAATAAGCTGTTTTGGTTTCTCAATTTTCTACCGAAATTTAACCAACATTGTTTTTGTGACGCAAAAAAGGCTTACAAAAGATATTACTACGAATCTATTAATTTTGTGTAAAATACCTGAACAACCCTGTTTTTTAATAATTTCTTCAATATATTTTCTTTTCATAGACATCAGTGTAAGATGAAACGCTTTTTCATGCTCGTCAGTACGTAAACGTAATTCATTAATCTCCGCAGCATCAACGTACAGGAAATTTTTTTCTGCCCTTACTAAAAATTGCAACCTTTTAAAATCCTTCACTTCATTTTCCGAATAATTGAGAGCTTGCCAAGACAAGTCAAAACGAATCTCGAAGCAAAAATATGCAATTGCAAAACCATCGTCTAGTGGTACTGGATCTATACGACATCGAGCAAAAATATGTTAAACTTGTGAAACTTTTGTGCAACTATACTAAAGTAATCATTAAAAGCAGCGCAAATCTAATATTTTCTCCTCAACAACACTCTGAATCTAATAAAAAAAAATTCCATTCAAAAATATTTCTAGAAATACATGAGAAAATATAGAAAATTAGTTTTCTTCTTTCTAACATTTCTCTAGAAATAAAATACGCAATAGACGAAACAATTATTAGAAAAGTTTCCTTGTTTTTTGCGATTCTCTAGACATGATGTGGAAATGAAAAAATTGGAAATGTGGAATTAAAGACAAAACTAGAAGAAAAGGTATGCGAATGCGATGCCTGCAAATTACACATACAATACAAATAAACAGCGAAAAATTTGTCGTTAATGCGTTTTTGTTTCAGCGGTCAGGTGTTATGTTGTGTAATAGACCAATAATATTTGACTGATTCTACTATATTCGTTGTAGATGTGAATAAATTAATTTCAAAGTATACTTACTTGACCCATTCTCATGCGCATTGATACTCATATAGAGCATATTTCCACAACGTATTACTGGTAGGTATTTTGTCTTAGGAAAATAAGCAAAGCCATAGTCGATCACGTGAATGTTACGATTTTTGTCCAAGACAAAGTTATCAGGTTTTAAGTCTCTATGCACTAATTCATTGTCTCTAAAGAATTTCAGTATATCGAACTAAAAATTAAACAAATCACTGTGTATTATAACTAAACAACATTAATTTCTTAGAGAGCGAAGTTACACCATACCATAAAAATTTCCCACTTAATAAAAGTATCCGGTTTATGTTTTTTCTTGTTAAGAATACTCTCCAAGTTTTCTTCAAGACTTTCCATACAAACGACAAGATATTTTTTATTAAATATTTGCATCCATTCACAAAAGTAAACTTGAGTAAGTCCAGGGTGCACTAAAATTAACATTATGGCATCAGTAACTAATCAATTCTTCTACATTTTATCTCTACACAAATTTGACCACTCGGTAAATTTTGATGTCTAAATTTGTATACTTTAAATTTTAAAGGTAGGATACCTCTTTCAGGAATAACTGTAGTGAAATCAGGTTCTTTCATCCCTCCAGCCTTCCATGTCAAGTATTGCATAGCGTCCCACTCATTCTGAACGGCCAGAAGTCCATCCTTATCTTTGCTTAGGGCCTGATAATATTAACATACATTTTAGTATAAAGTAATAAATGTTAATTAATGGTACAACTTACAATTTTAAATACAAATTCCTTGGTAGTAGGTTTAGGACCCTCGTCAAGTTCTACCACTGCAAGGGGATTAAACAAACTTTGTGTTCAATAGAAGTTAATAGGACCAAATATTCTTCTAGGCTTCTGCTAGTTTACCGATAATTCTTTCCGATAATAAAAATTTTTCTAACTTATTGACAAAAATATTGACTAACTTATAGTTTATACCTCTTAACACTGCACAGTCATCTGAAACTTTCAGTGTTTTTTTTAACTGAAAGACACGTTTAAGCTCCACGCCGTTTCTTTCATAGTTTACTTCAAAACTAGTGATGAGCTCTGCTTCCAAGTCTTCTTTAAGTCCACCGTAAGCTCTTCCCAGTAAGAAAATACCTACGAGCGACACTATTGTCCTGGTAAACGACACCAACCTAGTCAAAAAAAAATTGTTGACACGCTACAGCTTTAACTTTCGCCTTTACGTTATATTTTTGTTGTAGCTCCAAACCAAACGAACCTCATTTCAATGAACGATGCTTAACAAATTTTGAAAACAATTTGCTCTGGTAAGCCCCAAATACTTTAGACGAAAATTTATTCTATTTTGCAAGTATAATAGATTTTGAAAAAAATTTTTTTTTTTGGAACCGACGTGAAAATTATAGTACTGAAAATAGTTTTTAGTGAGGGAATTTATAGCTGCTATGATCTATGATGCAAATGCAAGAGTGAACTAACTTATTATCTTGTAGGTTGTAAGAATTGAAATTAATTAGTAATTGCTCGATGGAGAATGGACACATACCGGATATCAAACGTATCATGAAAGGATATGCTATAGCAGGTCATTACGGCCTACACAAAGAGGGCCTATGCAAGGAGGGCCTATGCTAGGAGGGTCTATACAAGGAGGGCCTTTGTAAACAGCGCCTACGTAATTTGTCGCGTGTGTAAAGAGCTGAAGGCCTATTATGGGCATTACCAGCAAATATTCGTAGACACCTTGTTGACCGAATCTTGTAAGATTTATAGCAAACGTTTCTGTGCGTCTGGTTAGTGTAAACTTTAAGGTCGCCGTTGTAACCACCGATATAAAAACAATATCGCAGCAGTGCAAAGGAACGAAGGTAAACTAAACCTATACCTTTGGGCGATGCCGAAGGCACTGAACTATATGACCAGCGCGTTTAGTTTTTGTTTCCGTCGATTTTTTAATTTCAAAATCTGTTGGTTAGATTAGCTACCCTAACAATTTAAACCTTATACCTTTGGGCTATGCCTTCTTATCGTAACCACAGTGTCACCACCGGGTGGTTACACCTGGCTGCCGGTAGTGGTAACAACGGGGTGATTACAATGGGGACCATAAAGTTTACATTAATCAGTACATAGACGCAGAGAAACTATTGCTAAAAACCGTAGAATATACGGTCAGCAAGATGTCTCCGAATATTTGCTGGTAATGCCCATAATAGGCCTTCAATTCTTTACACATGCGTTAAGTTACGTAGGAGCTGTTTGCATAGGCCCTCCTTGTATAGGCCCTCCTTACATAGGCCGTTTTCTACATAAGCCCTCATTGCTACAGGCCCTATTTGCATAGGCCCTCCTGGCAAAGGCCCTCCTGGCATAGGCCCTCTCTGTGTAGGCCGCAATGACCTGGAACCCTTTTAACAGCCCCCCCCCCTCCCCGAACGTGGTAGCAGTAGGCGGAGATACAATATTTTCTTATTAAATAGAATGGATTTAAGTAGTACGCTACTATAAAGTGGTACAAGTGCTAATAAGTGTTTTGTCCTAAATTGTTGCTGCAGCGTTGTTTCATTCACTATGAAAAAGTTGACGATACTCGTTGGATTCGCCACCTCTGTGACGCCTTTCTCAAATGACAAATCTCTACTAAATTGAAATAAATGATTAAATTTTTGTTCAACCATATGTTTTTTTTTTCAGTTGAATTTAGTGACATCAACCAAGCTTTTGAATTTTTGCATTCGCCTAGCTATAGAACAAGGAAACACTCCATTCATTTTGAAGACTTTTGTAGTCAAAAGGAATTTTTTTATCGTAACTGTCCAATGCAATGTGATCTTCAAATGTAAACCATATGATCTCACTTAATAAGATGGAAGACACTAGATATTCAAAATTAGCTGTGAAATTCATCACATTTTTTAAGAAACTGTCATTACTGAGCTTCGTCGAAAAAGAGCGTTACTAGTTTTTAGATAAAAAACAACCTCAACTACTATAAACACTTTTAAGTGGTAAATAGAAGCCACTTAAACTGCAACCAAAGAAATGAGTATTTTACTGGTCCCATATGAGGGGGGGTTCCTGACAAAAACAAATGCGCACGCATGTTCAAAAAACACGTCCAAAATTAACGTCCAAAATAAACGTCCAAAATTAACGTCCAAAATAAACGTCCAAAATAAACGTCCAAAATAAACGTCCAAAATTAACGTCCAAAATT
>JABASK010000904.1:0-11429 GCA_019776465.1 Rambutanura hunanensis | reverse complement strand
TCTATATGTACAGCAGTAATCTATAAGTACTTATAGTGTCGTCTCGTGGTAACTAGTAACCACTGCAATGAATAATTGATTACTCTGATTGGCAGTGATTGAACTCTGTGATTACATGATACATACAAAGGATTCCCTTGCATATCAACCTGCTGCCATTGACATTGTCAATATACGAAAAAGACATGAACATGAACTCGTAAGTATTTTTGAAATATCAGTAATATAAATGTTAACAACATTCGTTTGCATTTTGAATTGATGTTGACCTTTTATTTATTTTTTAGGGACTTCAGTTTGAAACAAGTTACTTTGGATTGCATTTAGTTTCCGGTACTTTGCTTAACTCTCCGCCACAACAATCTGGGGGGACTCAACATTTGGATCGAGGGGACGAAATTCTTCAAGTAAATTATCAAACTGTGGTGGGGTGGACTCAACCCAACGTAATTTCTCTGCTGGTGATTACTATTTCTTAGTCTTTTATATAAATTCAAGAGTTAACGATTAAGGTCATCAAGGTCATTTCAAGTTAAGCTAAACTATCAGTAGGAAAGCAAAGAGAATGGAGAAAGCTTCCAAGTCAATTCTTGTTGGAATGAATAATCTTTGTTCAGGAATTTACTTTAGTTTGATTATTAATTTAAGCATGAAAATCCATGCGAAGTGATTCTGACCATCAAACGAAGACCTCGTCACGCCAGTAACCTTTTGGGTCACATGTATTTGAAACCAAATCGTGTCCCGGTAAGGAAGATTGTGAGTCCCGTGGCGGAGGAAGTAGGAGAAAGGGAATTTGGCGAAAAAGAAATAGCCAAAAAGTTTCCACTTACAACAAGTATTCCAAATACTGAGACTGAAGAACCAGTTTCCAGTGCTTCATCTGATGCAGAAGCGAGATTTTGGAAACTATACCCCACACGACCGCGAGGAGTTTTACGTCGCCGCGCTACTGTCAGTGGCACGAGCCCAATCAGTACGCGACCGCCAGTTACTTTCATCCAGGTACGACTACGATTCACGCTTATTCTACTTCACTTGCCGTATTATGTTTTCGCATTTTGACGTAATTTTCCTTGCAGGATGATAATTACGCTCACATGAAACGCCCACCTTTAGACAAATCCAAGTCTGAATCCAACAAATTGGACGTGGACGATCACATTTTTGAAGTTATTCGTTGGGGACTCTAACGTCAAAGGATCTCGAGTTACGTTGCCCTTCATGGAGAATTTATCAGTTGACACTCAACCTTCTACAATTGTCAAGGATAACACCAGCACCACCCAAGCGAAATCCCCTATGAAGCTTACCAAGGCTGACACCTTGGGTTCGAATTCGAGTGGGATTCAATCTAGAGTAGGAAACGGAAGTCCTGGAGGAACCATCAAAGTGAGCAGTGAAAGTGTATTGGTACAAGGGGGTATACCAATGTATTCTGGCTATTTACACGAACGAGCTCAATGGAAGTTTGGTCCACGTTGGAATCGACACAAGGCAGGACTCTATCGAAATCTTCTTGTTGTTGGTTCACATTCCTTTGAAATTAGCGAACAAGAGTATCGAGTTCAACCAGCAATTGAAGTTCATTCCAGGCCATTTGCTTTCAAATTGGAAAAATGCTAGAGAAAATCAAGGTGAGTTTGGCTGTTTTTCTTTCCTTTATTTTTTCTCCCGGGAACGTCTTTAATATTTTTGTTGGCTCACTTTTTCACAGAAAAGTCGGTGGTTTATATCGCTGCAGAATCTGAGCGTGAAATGGAAATTTGGCTCAAGATGCTTTGCAAAGAATGTGGACAAGTTTACCCATTCGAATCATACGGGCACTTGGAATCTGTCTCTGGTGGAAAACTGTATCGTAGAAGTTTCTCCCTGCAATGTAAGTTTGGTTTAAATTTTTATTCTTGACAAATTCAAATTCACCGGTGCACATGGCATGTTCATTGGGATCTCGAAGATACATTAGGCTTAGAATTGATTAATTCGCATCGTCTCAAAACGCAAAGTGTGTTAGGAATTTGTGGCAATATTGATATTGTTCTTTTAGCGACAGGCGTTCCTGAAAAGCCACCGCGTCGGAGTTCCCTTCCGCCCAAGCATGAGTATAAAGTCACAGCGAGATATCGAGTACCCCTTCGGACTGATGTTGCTAAGGTTCCACTTTAATCAATTGATTGCCTTGATGCTTTTTATTGAACAAAATGGGGCTTACTAACCTACTTAAAGGGGCTTCTTTGTTTTTTTTTAAATAACAACGTTGACTTTTTATGATCTTCTTCCCTCTACGTTTCCAGTAATAACTAAAGGAAAGGAGGCGTGCGAGCCAGAATTGAAGTCACCAATTTTTTCTTGGTAATTTCATCACTCATTTAAACAAAACCGAAGGTCAGGGCCCAAACGCATTCGTGTCACGTACAACGCTTATCGCTTAGGGAAACGATAGACGATAGTCCTAGTCGCTAGAGCTGGGAAATTGTGGCAATTGACAAATTTTTTTAACGTCAAAACGGAGTTTTTACTAATGTAGTAGCTGTGATGCATTTTTGGAGTTGAAAACTAGTCCTGATTTTGAATTGCTGGTATTAGCAGTGATTTTTATTCTTATTTAGATTTTAGAAATTTTCCACTGACCCAATTTTTTTTCTTTTTTTGATTTTTAGAAGAATGTTGATTTTGGTGGTTGGCTGGTTTTTTTTTTCAAAATTTTGCCAGGACTTTTCATTTTTTGGAACTCAATTTATGCTTCAGTTTCTGTTTCTTCTGGCTTCTGATTTTACAATTTATTGAATCGTGTGGAATTCGCGGACTAACCAAGCTTGTCCAGGAAGACTGAGTATCAAGTAAATATTTTAGAAATAATTGATTATTTTTCTTCCATTTAGCTTAAATCTCAGTCGACTTCTCGATTAGATGAACCTCGACGAATCGTGAATAATTTGAATCAGGTGGGATCTCCGCCATCTTTAAAATCTAATATTTCAAGTATTATCATCAATAGTGTGAAACGAGAGGGATACAGCGGAAGAGGACAAGTCTTGGCCAAGGCTGACCCTGAAACTGACCTCTCTTCCACAACTGCACTTGGGAGTGCCAGTGAGTTCATTATTTTATTACATGCACATCTTTTCACTGTCATGACCTTCTCCAGTCATCTACTCTAGTCATGGTCGTTAAATGTTCTCTTCCGACAGATCATGTTACAGAACAGTCACACCCACACCCGCATCATGTCAAACCCAAAAGGAATTGCTCCACTGTCATGTCCCCGTCACCTTTTAGAAAATCTAATGTAACGACTGACCTTTCTTTATCACCTTTTACCTCCAATATCTTCGAAAGGAATGATTTGAATCGAAATGGAATTTCTTGTTGTGTTACCTGTGGGCGAATTCAAGTTCCGCTAGTGGATTCCAGTGTTCAAACGGATGACAATCTGTTTTTACTAATTACCTCCAATCATCAAAGCATTGTTTGAAAAAACAACTTTAAATTTTATTCCAAGTATTGACATTTCATATTTAGACATACTACTAATGTAGTTTTTTCTTCCTCATTTTTCTTCATTCTTCTCTAATGTTACACGGTAAGATGAAATATATAACATATTTTTCGTAAGAAAAAATTTCTATTGTTTTTAGACGTGGTCTTGTTGAGCAAAGTATAAAAAAACGTTTTAAAAAATATTTGACAAAAGTATTACTTTTTCAGCAATTTTTGGTTGTTCAAGTGTTTTGCGATTAGGTGAAATAATGATGGTTTAGTGCAGTGAGATTGAACTTTTAGGTTTAGGATGAAGCTAGACTCTGGGCGGGGCTTCGACACGTGCCCTGTCCATCTCGCTTTTCCCAGAGAGTGAGACTGAAAGACGAAAATAAGATCCGTGAGTAAATCTGGACTAGTAATTATTTGAGTTTACTAGTTAAATAAATAGAGGTATTAAGTAATCACCTGATCAAGGTTTCTGGTCCAGGTCTCACGACATTTGCCCTCGCATTCGAGACAAGGGCGAGTCAAGGCATAGCCACCACACTCGGTACAGTCAAGTGACGCTTGGTCTTCATGCCAGTGCACTCCACATCTATAACGAAGATGAAAATTGACAATTTAAAATTTTTATTCCA
Source organism: Rambutanura hunanensis (assembly GCA_019776465.1). Lineage (NCBI taxonomy): Eukaryota > Metazoa > Arthropoda > Collembola > Poduromorpha > Neanuridae > Rambutanura > Rambutanura hunanensis. The sequence continues at coordinate 7,308 of JABASK010000904.1, read as the reverse complement.
GTATTTCCAGTTTAGCTCAAAGCATGATAGACGAGGAGGAGGAGTTGATTGATTGGATCACGAGCTTAGGAAGTGATAATCAAGTGCCATGTGTTTCAACTCACGTAAAACAAGATCGAAGGTGTATTCGAAGTCCTTCAATGGTCATATCCTCGAAGGAAATGGAGTAGTCGTAGAGTTCAAATTCGTCTTCTTCTTCACTACTTCCTTCTGATAGACTTTGGTACATTGATGATAGATCAAAACAACGAGATGTCCCTGAAATTTTGAAGAAAACAAAAATTTAGACTAAAAATACGCCTGGTTAAATTTAACAAAAGAAAAGGGAAAGGATTCTGAAGGTTATGGTATCGAAAACAACAGGGACTTGGTTTCGGGAATGACCTTAGGAAGGACGATTTAAAAACCCTTTCATATTTTGACCTTGTTTAGAGCATTAGAAGAACTAAAGCCGCCTTTAGCCTTCAACTCCTCCAGGACGAAAAGTAGTGACGACATTTGAATGTCATGTTTTAACAAGTGGATTTGCAATATAAGTCGTTAGCTTCATTAAATTTGCACGTGTTTGTAGTTGCTTTTGTTTTAATTTGGGGATAATTAACTTTGTCAAAAATAGCTCTAAACTTATTCCACGTGGAAAATTCCACGAGAAGAAAAAAACTTTTCTAAAAACTTTTGTTCTAGAAAATTGAAATTCCCGATTACGTAATTTAGGTCTTTTTACCAAAAGTTGGTTAGTAGGCAGTTGTTAATGGATATGACCTGGTGGGTGGACATGACCTGATAATTTGAAATATCACATGATGCTATCCTTGGCTTCTACCTCATCCTCTTTTTACAGCCTCTTTCTAGTTTGCATTGGTTAGATTTCAATTTTAAATGATCTTAAGTTCTCACTGGAATGTTTTTTTAGCTGATATAAACTGGACTCAAATTGCAAATTGGTGCATATTTGTGACTCGTTACGTAAATTTGACAAGGTTGCATGTCATGGGTAACAGTATTAGGGCGCAAGAGGTCATTCGTCTTGTACCAAAAAAAAAACTGCTAAATAAGTGGAGAGACGCGTCAGGCTGAAACTTTATAGTAGTCTAGGACCAAATAAAGTTTTTAGTGGGACATTCACACATGGTTCAACTAACTCCTAGTTTTCTAGAGAAGCTGTTAAATGGGCTTAACAACCTGCTTGCGTTTGAACGTTAAAGTTCATGAATGAACACGATGACCCGGAGGGTTAATGTCTAAAATGTGTCTGACCTATGTGAGCCAAATTCGTCGTGTAATTTGAGGCATTTGCAAATTGGTTAATTAGGACCTACGAGTAGTGCCAACAATGAAGCAATTAACGACAGTTTGTGTCCAAAGATAGAATTTGGTGGGGGACACAGTACAAATTCCTTTTTTGTGACGATAGTTTAGTAGTAAAGTTATAGACGGTAACTGTTAAATAGTAGTTGAGTGTCTCCTAATACTTGATTGCACATTTTTACCACTTTAGGTCAAAGTCTCGACTTTCTTTTGTTTATTTTTGGCAAGGGGTGTCAACGATGCAAAGTGCGATTCATGGACGTCGAAGGTTATTCGAAGGCGTAGATGAAGAATAACCATACAAATAAGTGCTAATTAAAACATTGTATTTTTTGTTAAAGATTGCATTGCAATTTTTAAAATGCCTTAAAAGGTCTTCCTTATTGTTGTACCACCTGAACAATTAAGTGAATAGACTGGAAAAATGGAAATTGGATTCTTTCTAGGTATTTTGTTATTGTGCTTCCTCGACTATTATCACTGCTGAGATAATTTCCATGATCAATTATTCCCTCCGCTGAACGGAAGCTTATGGTGAGCGAAGGTTATTCGTGGTTAGGATAAAAACTAACTAGGAAAAACTAGATTTGTGAAATGGTCTAGTTCCGTAAGATAAAGTTAAGTTAGGTTAGGTTGTGGTGTAAAAGATTAGTTAACTTACTGTTGATGACCCGACGGGGGTTTTCCACAGTGTCCATGATGTCAAAAGTAAAGTTTTTTTGAGGTCGAATACTCAAGATTTCTTCCTCGTCATACGCTAGGTCAAAGTTGAAATTATTGAGTACGACTTGGTTACCGTTGGCATCTTTAGACGAGCTTGATTTCTTGACCTTATGAACCTTCGATGAATTTTGGTGAAAGTGGTCGTCATCATCAAACCTAAAAATTTCTTCGCCTTCGGTTGAATGACTTGCTTGACAGTTTAACATTGTAGAATATTTTTTGAAAAGGTGTGACCTGTTGACCTTTTTGACTCAAAATAAGGTGACTTAGTATGAATGTCTACAACCAAAGAGTTGTAAACTGGTCTGTCTCGTAGCGATGGTGGAATGGAACTGTTGTTGTCAATCCACTTACTATCCCCTTCACTTCTCAACTTTTACAATTGAGACTTCAGAGAAGCGTTAGGTTCTTTTATAAAATTATACAAGACTGTTCAACTCTTCGTCCGTCCCCTCCCTCAGCAATTGCAAAAAAAGTGCAGAAAATATAGCAATTGGCAATGGTCCCCTTCGTAAGTGTGTTTGAGGTATACCGCAGCAAGCTAAAATATGACGACTATCTCTCTCCCTTTATAATTTGTTGGACTAATGACAATGACTTCGGGAAATTCTTGACTCATGAGATATTTTTTTAAACTAAAGGTAATTTACAATGCAATTTGTCATTTTTTCATAGATTCTCCGAAAGCAATTTGGGTGAGGTAAAGGTTTGGATGCTGTGTCTGATTAGAGGCAGATGAATGAAATGGAAATGACAGTTTTTTCCCCGTTTTTACTAGTAAATTTATAAATTTAGAATTTAAAGTATTTGTTACTGCAAAAAACTTTTGCAAAAAATTGTCTCTACATCTAAAAATTGTATTTTAGATGTTTAGGTAAAGAAAAGGGGTATTAACTAATTACATGTTTCACAGAATTTGTTGACGGAAGTTTTGAAGTAAAAACTTCGTTCTCTGAACTAAACAAGGATTTAAGTAACTGGAAAATACTTTGGGACAAGAATCGAAGGAATATTCCGATTTATAAAAATCTTACATACGTAAGTTGAAAACAAGCTGGTAAAAAAAGAGAAATCCCCATTTTTTTGTCAGATTTCAACTGTGTTGAGCCTGAAAATCTTGGCAACTTTACATTTCTACACGTTCTCTGGTGCTGATGCTTTGTAAGTCACGGTGCGGTGAAGTTGGATTCTTCGGCAATTAATTTTAAGGAGGAAAACCCTTGAACCAAAACCATTTTTTTGGGCCAGACTTGCCGAGTTCAACACGGCAAAAAAAAAACGTTGGGAAATTCTCAGGATTTAAATTGGAAATCTCAAAGTCCTCCTTGCAAGACTGGTTTTGTAGAAGGGGTTAAACCTATGGACTTTTCGTTATGATGCTCCTGGAAAATCTTCCCAGTGTTAAGTGTTAATAACAATGCAGGATTTCCATTCTTTGTCGTCATTGGTAAAATGAACTTTCATGTCAACCGCAAAATGAACGTTTTTACCCACCTTTTAGAATAAGGGACGTGTGTCGGCGTTTAAAATTTCTGAATTTGGGTGTGGCTTTTTATATCTAGTGCGGTTGTGGTGTAGCCACGCTAATTCGCTAGAAAATTATGAATCGGACAAAAACGTCAAATCTATCTTATCAAAAAAGAGCCAATTGACGTGGGAAATTAGCACCCTAATGTTAGATTAACAGGAGGGATTTAGAACCACTACTTGGAATCCCCCATTCAGAAATGTCACGTCACACGCAAGGGCGCGACTTATATTCTTCCGGAATTCCCAACTTCTAATGTTTTCATGTTTTTCTAAAAAAAAAATTTTTTTGTCTGAATACATTTGTTTGAGCTTTCTATTGTTATAAGTACTGTCTACTTGTCAATGGTACACGGGACACGCAGTCAATGACCGGATATCCGGTCGTTGACTATAAGACAAAAAAGTGTCGAAATCAAATTCAATTGAAATTACTAGCTTGATGGCGCCGAGCAAATCTGATGAGCTGGAACAAAATGAGTGCATGATAAGGCGACATGAGATCTTGACCATTAAAACCCCAAAAAGAAGAAGTAGGGTACTAAAAGTATGCCGCTGTACGGAAGTCTCGCTATTGTTCTCCATTCCGCACTTTGAAGTTGTAACTTTTGATCTTTCGACATGCAAAATTCAAGGTTTATGTCTACTTTATTCAGGCGTCTTTGAAGAGGAGGAAGATTAGACTTGAAGTTCAAGCGTGAGCATTATCAGTTATTAGTTGTGGACTGGCGAGATACTTTATTAAGTACCATGAGTCCATATGAATCTTTCGGCGTTATAAATTTTTGCTAATGTCAGATAATCTCGACCTGAAAAAAATTAGTTGGATGAAAATGAAGGAAGTAGTTTAAATTTGAAATGAATGAAATTGTAATTTGTACCAAGCCTAATATAGGTGTAGAACGAAGTTGTAATAATTGTTGAAATGGAAATTAATTGATACCACTCTACTGTCCTTAGTAGAACGAGAATGCCCAGTAAGATCAACGATGTTTGAAATCCAATCAGAAGTCGAGGAAATGAACTACCGCTAAAAAGCATCTGAAGAAAGGATAAAGAAAAGTGTTTAGAATTCATACATCTTTTGCAGCTTTTTGTGATCGTTTAAAAGTACTTGAAAACGTTGGTGGGCGAGGTTCCCAGGCTCAGAAGCGACGCATAGAAGTCCTTCAGCCTTATATAGCTCTCGCTGATGTTTAACAATGGAGCCGGGCGGAAACAAGTTGTCGTTGTACCACCTGTAATTTGTACTTTTTCATTACGAATACTAGGTTTGGTAATTGGCTAAGCTACCGTGTCTTTATGTCGACAACAAATGTGTTCACAGTGTCATTATTTCTGAATTAGGCTACCTATCCTATAATGACGTGCTTGTTGGGTAATTAGTGGTTAGTCAAGCATTACTATAGCCCTGAAATAAGAATGAATACACTTACAGTTGGGACGGGATATGGTTCGGTGCTCTCAGTCTTGCCCAACTTCCTAGATGACATGCGACCTTGTGAAGTCCATCGGAGAAATCGGGACAGAATGCTCTGCTAACTAGTAGGGAAAAAATGGTAAGCCAACAAAACGCAAGATGTTGAGAGACCTTGAGTGCATAAACAACGGAAATAATTGGAAAAGACTTGCTAATTTTGACGCTATTTAAAAAAAATGTTCAACATGTACCCAGTAGAGATCGTAATGGACGTACGGCTGAAAATTTCAAAGATTCAAATTACGAAATGTTTCAAATGGGTTAGTTGTATTGAGTTGTGAGAAATGAACCTGTCGCAAAACACCAGGGAATAAAAGTGGCGTAGTAAGCGATGATAGTAGTGGTACAAAGTACTTTCCTCAGTCGACAATTGAATTCCGTTCGAAGGGAATCCACTTGTTTTCGGATGATCACTGCATCGTTACTACAATGATGACAGGGAAGAGATTCCGGGCTATCAATTTCCTTTATTTCCCATAGAGATCGGAGTGAAAAGCCGTACACGTACGTGTACAAGAACAATCTGTAATTTTACAAAAAAATTAGGTAATCGTTGGGAAGTTTCGAGAGAGTTTGTGTACATTTTTGCTTACGGCATGACTAAATAAGAAATATGAAGATAAGACTTGCGCTCCTACAAAAGTAGACAAAAATAGAATTTAATTATAATTTTTTTTAATATTCTATAACCGATGAATGGTAGTTACGCGTGTTCTCGAGAAAAGCATAAACATTACCTGCCAGAAGCAAAATCCTGTCATCAAAACCCATGAGAGCATGTGAAGCGTAAGTACGAACTGAAGTATACGATGACTGACGGGAGGGAGGAGGGATTTCAGCATCAAATAGGGTAGTCGTCGAAACAAAACAGCGAAAATGAATGCCACGATTTTGAAATCAATGAGATGAAAGTTCTGAAATATCATAAACATTCAAAATTATTTTATTGAAGTTGTTGATGAACCGTTCCGAAACTTACAACGCCAGAATTATTAAAACTTTGTGGCAACCACCAGACTGTTCTGTACAAATGAACAAATTGTAGTCCAGTAAACAGTGCAATATGAAGACATAGAATGATTTCAAAGACTTCGGTAGATTCCCTTGGCATGTTTGGAATCCGAATATGTTTCACATCATAAATGATTACTCTGAAATTGATAGGTATCGATGTCAGTTAGCCTGGTGTCGGCGAAGATTTTTTTGGAGATTGTTATTTTTTAATTTACCTGTCTTCCTGTGCTGGGCTGATGGCGGGGTAGACGAGGTTTTGTTTCGAGCTCATTGTTCTTCCCAATCGCCTTCCCCCGGCCATGTTTTCCCAAATAATCATTCAATAATACAAACAATTTAATTTTTAGAACAGTACTTTATTTCTTTAAAAAATACTCAATTGACAGTTGGTACTGGTTGCAAGTGGAGGAATAAATAAGTCGTCATGGTGCACACAAGTCGGCGAAATCTGCGACCACGGATATTCATATGTCTCTTTAGCGCCAGGCATTGGGTAATAGTCGCAGGACGCAGTGCAGTGTTGTCTATATTCGCTTGTGNTTTCTTTAAAAAATACTCAATTGACAGTTGGTACTGGTTGCAAGTGGAGGAATAAATAAGTCGTCATGGTGCACACAAGTCGGCGAAATCTGCGACCACGGATATTCATATGTCTCTTTAGCGCCAGGCATTGGGTAATAGTCGCAGGACGCAGTGCAGTGTTGTCTATATTCGCTTGTGCTCGTATAGTCTGTTTGAATGCAAAAATACGTGAATTCCAAACTGTGCAACAATTTAATTTAGTCTCGCTCAGCGTTGATTCACTAGCTCATTGTTGTAAAGGTTAAAAGTGATAAGAATCAAATAGGACGCCAATAATATACTGGAGGGAGATATTGAATTGAAAGAATGTAAGCATTGCGTCCCAACAGCTATTTACCCTACTGAGTCAATCGCGGAATCGACGATACAGCAAAAACTATGAAGCACGGAGCCTAAAATAAAATTACAAATATTATGCAGTAATAACTTGATAGTATTTAGGTGTTGCACTAAAATTACACTAGGTACGTTGGGTATACAATATACTACAGGGCATCCCAGCTGCTGTAGGACGATGCGCGGTATCTAAAAAGGAAAATGATCCGCGGATCTGCGCTAATTTTGCAGTTATGCAATTTTGCAAAACGTCTGTTTATTTGTAAAAAGCCCAACTAACCTTTACAAATAAACAGACGGTTTGCAAAATTGCATAACCGCGAAATTCTCAGAGATTC
>JABASK010000903.1:0-11432 GCA_019776465.1 Rambutanura hunanensis | reverse complement strand
TCGAATTCCCCATAAATCCGGAACTGAACCGTACTTTGGTTCACACGAAATATCAAACGGACGCGTCACGGTAATGGTTGGGGACAGGGTTGCCATCGCTACCGTCGAGGGCCTCAGCAGTCCTGTCATGTACGCCAAAGGAGACTTTAACGCTGAGATGATAGAAGCCGCTCTAGTAGTACTAGTCGCACTACTCTTCCGTGACTCTATTCCCGGGTCAACATTGGCCTTTGATACGGAACAATTTATAGTCTCAGTTTTGGGGCCAAGGTCAACGAGAGAGGAGCACGGTAACCAAGATTCTGATTTGAACCGGTATTTTCCGATTTCGTTAGTCGCGGGAACTCCGGCTGAGCTTCGTTTCATTGACGACTGCCGACTTGTACTTGGCCAACTGGATCGAGGACCTGTTAGTGCCGACGCTGCAAATGCAGCGACTGAACTCAAATCCGGGATTGTTCTACTCCCGTTTTTGAAATGGAGGAGGGAAATCGGGATGACAAACCTAGGGCGGTGGAGGTATACCGTAAAGATTTCACTCGAAGAATCGCTGTCACAGTCCTGGCCACTGATGAGGTCGCCGCTTTGACCTTGATTCCGCATTTCTCCAAAGGGCTACAAAGGTCAAGGTAAAACTAGACGTTTGTTTCGAATTAGATTTTGATGTTGACCTTGTCACGTGTCCACTTACTTGAATCTAATGCCGAATCACTGGCACTACTTCCCACCAAAATTTTCTCAAGGCGCCACATTTCAGCGTCAAGCGCTTCGATTTGACGCTTGTACACTCGATTTTGAACTTCAGCCCGAAAAAGCAACTCTTTTGTGTCTTCAATAAGAAAACGTCGCGTATTTGATTCGATTTTAAGTCCAGAACTCTTTACAACCACGTCACTCAAGTGCTTCTTTTTTATAATGGCATAAACCTTTGGGACGCAAGAAGTTAGGAGTGACTTTGTAAGACATTTGACCTCTGATTTTCAACTTACCTTGGGAATAAACAACAGGCAAAGGGTAGCTGTTGTGGCCGTTAGAATGAGGGACGTCACGGTGAGAAACGACAGGGTGACCTTGTCCGTTAGGAGATTAGCCAACGTCACGCCCAGTACGCTCGTCAGAACCACGATGTAGACGCAGATGCCAATGTACTTCGAATCGTTGAGAACTTGANTGTTGTGGCCGTTAGAATGAGGGACGTCACGGTGAGAAACGACAGGGTGACCTTGTCCGTTAGGAGATTAGCCAACGTCACGCCCAGTACGCTCGTCAGAACCACGATGTAGACGCAGATGCCAATGTACTTCGAATCGTTGAGAACTTGAATTTTTACATGTCTGTGGACAATTTAGCAATCAAATTTGTAAAATTACGTTTGATGACCTTTGGCCTCACCTCGTTTCCCAAGCCATGTAAAGACCCACAGCCAAAAGAAGACTCTTATACCCGTAAACAATACTGAGCCAGACATGACCATTGGTTGAACGGCAAACTTTGAACTAATTTTCGAAAAAAAGACAAAAATAAATATTTGGTTTACTTTTAATTTGGTATAACAGTTCACCTGCTGTTGGTAAACGACTGATCGGTCTGAAGTGTCTAGTTTCCAGAGTCAAATTTTGTATATTGTTGTGCATGGGGTCAAAGGTCGCCCAGGAGGTGATGATGAATGTATCAATAGCCAGAAGTGCCAAGATGAGACCCATTAGTTGGCGATCGCGCAGAAGCTGAAAAAAATGGTAGGTATACTATTTTAACAAATAGAATATAATATAGCAATTTAAAAATAAATTATAATAAAAATTATATTAAAATCATTGTGATAAGAAAGAAGGTAAACAACAAAAGCAAAAAAGATGCGGATAAAGGGGAAAGTTTCGTGTTCATTTTCGTTCACGTCTCTGGAGAAAGTTACTTCGCTATTTGGCACGGCGCAGCGGTTTGGCTATGGCCAAGATTATTTTATCAAACAGCTGACTGTAGAATTTCCAGATAGTTTTCAAGTGCAGAGGACATGATGTGATTGTATGGTACCTATTCATCGAACTTTCATTACTTTTCAACGAAATAAGAAAGGTAACATATCTACAGGTACTAGTAAGTAAAGTACTAATGGCTTCCTAATCGCTACCCGTTAGAGCGTTAGAGGTAGCAATTAAGATTTGGTCATGTTCAACTAATTTTAAGATGGAATTACGAGGACGAAAACGACCTTGGACCAAAGTGGCCAAGTGGTTATTTATTTTGATAATTGTCGAATTCGGAATTTTGCAACTTCTCGGCTTCTTCTACCAAATGAATTATTGTAAGTTTATCTAAACGGAGTCAAATTTGAGAATTTAATTGAGAAATCTTATCACTTATTGCAGATGTAGTGCCAAAGTATTTCCAGAACTATTTTCATCCAACTGACACAATCTCGACGATTGATTTAATGACTGAGGATAGAGGAAGGTTCTATGCTAATCGACTGAGGTCAGCAGAAGACAAGTTTTTACCGAGTTTTCCGCGCTACAGTTGTGGCTGTGAAGATTACGCTGAGGTCAACAAGACCGTGTCGTCGCCTATGTATGACTCACGTAAAAACGAAGTTATCAACTAAAACTAAGACTATATTATCAAAATCTACTAGTTGTGTGATACCCAGTTGTGTTTCAGAACTTCGCCCTCGACCTGTAGCCTTGAAGCCAGTTTCTACACGAACCAAAAAGTAATATCGTATTCTTTGTACGTGCAAAATGCGGATGCTGGCGCAGGGCCGTTTTTCCTAGAAGGTATTCTACCTAATTTAGAAAAAATTAGGAGATATTTTTCCTAGTTGGGCGGTTCGTATCTACACTAATATTCCTATTAATAACTACTCTTGTAACTTCATCTGCCAAAATAAATTTCTCTTCTGGTGTGATATTACCCGCATACCTAAACTTGGTAAGTGAAATTACTAATTAAATTAGTGAATGAAAGTGAGTGATCTCTCGTTTTCACCTACAGGTAACTTGTCACGAATTAACGGTCGTGTCTGGAGATTCTTGGTATTGGGTGACCCAACAGTTGACCTTTTCGTCAGCCGTGACTTGGATAGCACTGTTAGTGCTCGAGAAAGGTTTGCTGTTACGGAATGGGAAAATTCTGACAAATCTATTCATGTGATACGAGATAGTCATTGGCATGAAACAGAAATTCTAGCAGGGCTCTGGGGACTAAAAAATTACGCTTTTTCTGAAAAGGACTTGGCAAGCTTACAAGATTCCATAATCAAAGTATTGTATTCTAAAAAAAAATAAACGAAAAAAAAGTTTTTTTAAATGATTTTTTTATGGTTCCAGGTTGGTGATCGGAGTGAGGGTAAATTCTGGGACCAACAAATCGTAGAGCGATACATTTACTTCCCGTTTCAAGAAAAAGTGATGGCCCACGACTCGTATTTTTGTACCAAATTTCCAGACGGGCTTGTGCGTCCGTTTCCAGTTCAAAGGATCGGTCAAGAATTTGTGGGTCATGACGATCGAAAGGAAATGAATCGATTTATTGTTGGGAAATTAAAGGCTTGTCCAGAAACTTGTCGCCCGTCTCAAGGAAAAGATTGGACATATTGTTGACTCCAATGTTATTCGACCTTACTAAAAATTAAGTGTCGAGTAACATTGGTTAATTTCTTGGAAAAACACTGACTTTACTTTGTTACGTTCATTAATCTTTAAAGTAAGACACGTAGAAAACGCGTGTCGAAAAAAGTACAATTTTGTGAAAATTGTTGTAAACTCAACTTTTTTGTAATTTACCCTACAATTTTATATTCGGAACTTTTTTTTAAACGGTGTTTCTCTCTCGGTAGATTGGAAATCAAGAAATCAATAAATTGTCCAATTAACTAGCGGCCCTTAAGTCACGAGTAAATTTTTTAAGCCAAATCTCAACTATTGGGCTTGTTCATAAGGGTTGTTGACCTTTGACCTTTTTCGTATTGTAAGTTCTCAGTTTTGTTCAAGTCCGCTGCTACTGTTGGGTTCTAAAAGCCTTGGGATATATCCGGTGTTTCCATGCAGTCCCTTAGCTTACTAGTCTTATGGACTAAAAGTACATAGTTGGACGAAGGGGAGCGTTTGTTACCTATGACCTCTTGACCTCCAAATTGTCTCATGGTCAGGTATATTTTACTTAATACTCAAATTATTTTCGAGTCTCACTCTTTTACTGTTGAATGTTGATGGAAGTGCAAAGTTTTTCTCTGCTTTGGAAAGTTCACGTAACAAACTTCAGGGTTTTTTTTTAAAAAAAATATTATTTTTATAATTATTTTTTTTTCAAAAAAAAACGAAGTTATTTTGTACAGATTTATATTCAGTCTGTTGTTATTTGCTGTTGGCTCCTGATGTTTTGAGTAGTACGGGTCGCATTTAAAAATGCAATTTAAAAAAGTCTTCCGTTTTTTTGAAAATTAAATCTTTTCTCTTGAAAAGCCAATTTTCGAAAAAGGAAAAATAAACCTTTGTAGAATTTTAGTTAGACCTCTTAAGTGCTCACATCCCATGTTTTTCAAGTGCAATCAAGTGGAGAGAGACACGATGAGGAGCAGGAGGCTTTGTGAATTCGAACAAAAGGCAAAAAGTAAAGGAAAAAAGCCCCACTTTTGGAACCCCCCTGCCAAAATTCACTTTACCTTATTTTTGATCACTCCAGTGCAACTCCGTGTAAAAATTCGATGAACTCGATAAGTTTTGGCAAACATGGCACCAAATGCCAAAGAGAATCCAGTAGAAAGCAAGTAAGTTCGTATCTGCAACACAAAAGAAGTTGAAACGAGAAGAAAAAAAATCAAACAAAGGCTCATTTTGAATTTGAAGTGTTTTTCCGTTACTATGCAGACGTAAGCAAAATCCTTTTCATCTTCGTTAAAATCAGTGCCGAGAAGAATAACAGCGACGTAGGCAAAGATTGAGCCGATGATAAGAACGTTGTTGAGACGAGGAGAGGAGAGTTTGATATACCTGGAAATTTTAGCAAATTTTTTTTTTTAAACATGTAACTTTTTTTTTTCGCAAATTTTTTAATTTTTTGCAAACTTTACTTTAATTTTCGATTGTACAGGTTAAATATGAGGAAGGCCATGGCTACGAGGATTCCTAAAGTGGCCACTGTTGTCACGGCCAAGTACGTGCTAATCTGGACATGAATCAATTTGAATCGGAATTCTCGTCGGGATATTGGAACTTGGTTACCTATGCCAACGAACTGGAGAACATCCACTGCAGTTTAGGCTCAAGGTGCCCAAGGTGGGAAAGTAGAGGCCCACGAGACCCACCTTCTTTTCTGTCAATTTTTTTGTACTTTAAATTTTTTTTAAATTTGATTACATTTTGACAACAATTTGGAGAATTGACTCAAATTTTAAATTGAAAACAGTTTTGGTACGATTTTAACCTTAACTAAACAAAATCACCTTGAATTTGACTAAAGGAAGTGACCCCAATTCGATCTCCTCCTGCGAATGCAATTGGTCCCTAACAAATACAACCAAATGAAAAAAATATAAAATTTGCTAGAAACTTTGTTTACAACAATTTTTTGTTCGCAAATTTTTTACCGAAATTCCATTAAACGTCAAAAGTTTCATTTGTTGCATAAACTTTTGTGCAAAATTTGTATTGTTATAATCATATTCTTCCAAATTTAAATGTTCCTTTTCTTGCAAATTTTTTAGGGCTAACGCAATACACCAAACCGCGTCGTACGTCTCCGGTCCGAATGGACTCTCCGGCAAATTTTTCTCCTGGAATTTGGCCCGAAATTCTCTAGCGTCCTTAAAAAGCATCCATATTATCAAAAAATTCGTCTATTACTGAAAAAAGGTCATTGAACTTCTCACCATTTTTGACACAGACGTCATTCCTTTTACGATCATGTTATGTCGATCTACAATCAGTACATTTTTCAACTGTTTGGCTCAACTGCGTAAAACTACAGGGTTGTTGACCTCCAGCCTTGGTCAAATTTTGTCCAGAGAGGTCATTCCTACCGAACTTTCGTCTCTCTCTCTCTCCACCAACCCACCACCGTCTTTCCGGTTTTCCAATCAGGATCCAAGCGTAATCGCGACCCCACATGCCCATTCGGTGAACCTGTTGCCGAATGAAGAGAAAGTTTTAAGTGAAAAATTTTCACTGGGGTCCCACCCATCCCTGTTTTCCTCGAGGAGGGGGACGTAAACGAAAAATTTGCATTCCAACGGGTTATAGCAAAAATTTTAAAAACAAAACTTTTCACATTTGGAAAAATGATTCTACGTTATTAATTTTTTTTTGAAAATAGAAACCGAGCATATGAGTAAAGTGGTGGGCGTTTACCATAAAAACTACAAGTCAGAAGACACGACAAAAAACTACAGAACTTATGATAAATCCTCATTTCAAAAAGCTTTTTTTAAAAAAAATAATATTTTTTTTAGCTTTTTTAAATTTGTTTTTCAATTCCGCAAAACTAATTTGCACACGCAGAAAGTAGATTTCGACAAGGAGCAGGTAATGACTACTGTTTTGATTACATTGTCTGAATTCTCCATAATAAGTTCGGAGAAAGTTAAGAGTGTGCTCGCCACACCGTGGAAAAAGTAAGGGGGTTTCCACGATGCTCCCCACCCCTCTCCCTCTTTTACTCAGCCCTTTGTTTTGGTAAGTGATCCGCTGTTTGTTCCAATTAAAGTTCACTTTAATGAGAGATTGAGTGAATGAGTAAAAAAAGTTGTTTGACTTTTCAGTTTATTGAACTTCAGCCCATTTTCTCTCTGTATGTGAATTATGGAGCGAAGAGCGTGTAATTCAATTACCAAATTTTCACCAAATAGGGGTTCACTGTGCGGTGAAATCAAAGGGAAAGCAGCGACCATGATTGGTACATAAACCTCAAAATTACGACATTAGACTTTCTCTCTGTCTGAAAACGAATCAAATCAAAATTATCACTACGGTCTTAAGTTACCCGGATTTTACTTCCCGGCAGTCCGTGAGTTTTAGTTGGATCAAATTTATTAGTAGAAAAAAAATACCCACTGAGAAAAACATAAAAGTCAAATAATTTTTAGCCGTATGGGTAAAATGAAAAAAATAAAATCTTATTAGCAAGAGAAAGATCGGTGGGATAGTATTGCCTAGTAGCTGTTTTTAGGTCTTTTGAAATAAGAACATAAACAAAAAAGGTCAAATTTTACCTGGCAAAAAAGTGTAGGAGCTAGTTGAACATCAAAGTTGGCTATTATCACACGGGCATCCATATCCTAGAAGACAAAAAACAAGATGTTTTACAAAGGAAAACTATAAAAATAATATTAAGCTAATTTTTTTCTAGTTATTTTAGTTATTTTTTTTCTAAAATTTTTTTATGAATTTGAACTAATTACCTGAAAATGTTTCAATTGGTCTTCTAACTCCGACAGGGAAAAAGTAAGCGTGGCCTTGATTGTAACGTTGACTTTCTCCAATGCCGTGACCAAGATATTCATTGGCTGAAATCCGCATAGTAGAGAAAAAAAAATTAAACTTTTTCTAAAAGAAAGTATTTAAAAAAAAAGTTTTTTTTTAAAAAAGAAAAGAAAAGGGAAGACGGGTTATCTTTTGCTCTAGCCCTACCTTAGCCTTAAGCAAAACTTTCCCCGGCGTCTTTCTAATGAGCACCCTTACAACTTAATCCCGAAAAAAGTCTTTTCTTCCAACNTTAATCCCGAAAAAAAGTCTTTTCTTCCAACTTTCCGGGAGAAGTGCAACGGAAGTTAAGGGTCCTTAAGACCTAAAGGGACCGGAACCCTTTAGAGCATTTTAACCCTTGAATCTAATGGGAAATTGAACCTAAAAAATATTGGTCGTATAATTTAACTTTCACTCCAATTTTCTCCAAAGTGAAGGGTACTAATTCTTTCTTGTCTCATCCCCCACCCTTCCTTATCTGCGGGGAAAGTTGAACTTAAATAAGAATTCATTGTCAATGGTGATTGGTTCAATTTCAATAAGACTAGAAAATAACCCATTTTAGTACAAACTCAACCTAGACCAAAACTTTGCTAGCCTTCATTTCAATAGAAAAAAGTTAGGCTGCTTTCACATTAAATTCTGTTCTATCAAGATTCAATTATTCTCTAGTATGCTTAACAAAATTGGGTAGGGTTTTTTAAAGTAGAATTTATTATGCAGAAAAAAAAAGCTGATACCCGTTGGATTGACAATATTATTAAGGCGGAGATTGAACTTTTGACGAAAGAAAAAAAACTATTTTGTTAAAAAGCGCAAAATTTCAAAAAAAAAATTAAATAATATAACTTACCATTGTAAACTTGTTTTCATTTTGAGTTAAAAAACTAATAGTGTTCCAATTAAAGTGGTGGATAAGAGCTATTATGGCCTCATTATGGGACGAGACGGGAGCAATGGTGCGGTAAAAAAGTGGAAATTCTTTTACGATGCGAAAGTGCTGGTGAGGAAGAGCCGTAAGAAACCTTAAACGCACAGAAAAATTATCGTAAGTTTACGGAAACCTTAAGTGTACAATTTTATTTTAGCACTACAATTTTTTTTAAACAATGCAGCGCATTAGTCCAAATTTCATTTTATTCTCTTTTGCAAAAAAAAAAAAAAAAAACTGCACGCAAAATTGTTTTCCACGCCACGCTTTAAGTTTGTTGGCACGCGAAATGGAGATTTTTTAGAGAAAACTGAGGGAGCACGTGCAGTGCTTAATGATGAGTTTCGTCTGCCAGGACAATAGGTCCTTAATAAAGTCCTTAAATTACAAGTCCTTAAACTAAGTCCTCAATAATTAAGGACGAGGTAGCGTCACCTTCAATTATTGAACATGACGCCTTCCTCCGAACTCTAAGAAGGTTTCTAAGTCAACTGGTTCTTAAGTGAATTGGAAAGGTGGTACTTGTGCCACCACGTTTTCTTGGTGGCTCACAGCACCACCAACGAAACTAAAACTTTAAAACTCGAAATCGAATGAGACGGATTCGAAAATTGAGTTTTAAGGATCCAAAGTGGAACACTTCCGTCTCGATTCAATTGAATTCAATCGACCTTTGTCCTTGCTTTGGTTCAAATGAAAACAGGTAATTACCTCGACAAACTTCAGCTCGACAGAAAATAATCAAAGTATAGAATTAATTTGGCTTACGTTTCATTGGTACACTTTGGAGTACCATTGTCGAGCTAACGTTTGTCGAGGTAGTTGCATAGAGTGATCGATGCCAAGGCTGGAAAGTACCTTGACGCTTTACCGCGCTTTTATTGTTAAAGCAGAAAAAGAGGCTTTTTACTTTTTCTTTGTCATCTTTTTTTCAAAAATACGAAATTGACTTAAATTGAACAAAAAAAAAGTGAAAAGCGTTTTTTTTTTAAAAAAAATGCTCGCAATTATTTTCCGTCTAATTGGACTTTTTCAGAAAAATACTGAAAGTCTCTAACTTGGCAAAAATGGGAAAAAGTGAAAGCTTTCACTTTCATTGAAAATTAGTCAAAGTGCACGAAGCATTTAGCAGAGAAGGCGCGTTGGGTTCGTTAAAAATTAGGCCAATTTCAAAGAAGAGCATTGTCAACAATTTTTAGCAAGATGACCTTTGACCTGCGAGATTTTCCAAATTTCTAAAATTTAGTAAAAACGAAAAAATGAAAACCTTACTTGCACAATGTTCCAGTATGGGACGACCTTGTGCCAAGCGTTCTGTGACCTCTGAGCATGCTGACCCCAAGAGTGACATAATACGAATATTCTTCTGAGTGTACAGGGCATGGAAGAAAGCATCGACTCCTACACCGGCGTCACACTGCACGCGTCAAAAATTACAAAATCTGGAATTAGCATTTTAGCAGAATTTTCATCTAGTTGGGCAAGGTCACGGTCACTGTGACTTTTTACCGAAAGAACAACGCCGTATACAAAAAATTCGAATGGAAGTAGAACATTTTGAAGAAATGACCAAAGTTGGTAATTCTTCTTTTTCGTAAAATTTTTTTAAAAATATTTTCATAAAACTAAGAAAGATTAACTTACATACTATCTACACCTCACCAATCATTCATGCTCAGTTTATACAAAAAATTGTTTGTTCTTCAAATAATCGCACAAATTCTCAGTGGTTTTGTTTATTTATTATTGTTTTTTTTCAAAATTACTTTTATTTATTCATTTTTATTACGTTCCTTACTTTTTCCCACTTGATCTGCCCGGGTATCAAAGACAAATGAACTGAAGGGCACGCTTCTTTTTTTTTTAGTTTTCCATTTCATTTCCGTTTTTTTCCAATCCAATTTTCCCTACAAATTTTCTGCTTAAGGGAAAATGACACTTTTTTCTACAAAATCTCGAAATGCAGTGACATTGTGAGTCACTTTGATGATGGTCATTCACTTTCACTTGACTTACTTCTAAGTCTATACTTTTCCCTTCACTCAAAACTAACGAAAAAGTAACCGCTGGAAATTGCTAAAACCAAAAGTTTTTTCTTAAAAGAAAACAAAAAGTAGAAGCCACCTTTTCTTTTTCTCTTTTTTTTAAAAATCTTAATTCCCAAGCGTGACTTCCTTTGAATAAATACAAAAGTTATCACCTTCCCCAACATTGGAGGAGAAAGTTCCTCTAATCAAAATTGACAAGGTGTGAAAAACACCGTGAAAAAAAAATCATGAGCATTTTGAAGACGTGACAATGTTATCTTCTGTAGCGCGGAACAAAAGACTTGTTTTTCTCACTTTTTTTTCAAAGTAAAGTTTTTAAACGAAAATCCTTTTCAACTTTTCCCACTTATCGTTCACAATCAATGAGCTACAGGACGAACTCATATGAACGCATGGTTTTACTAACCATAAGAAGTTGGAAAGTTTCTCGAAAGCAATTACCTCGACAAGAACCTCCTCCTCTCAGAATGTCAAAAATATTTTTTAAAACATTTACTAAAATTTTTTTTGTTTCGAAAAAAAAAGTTGATCAAAAATATATTTTTTCAAAAATTTCCAAAGATGAAACTCCTCTGGACCTTAAATGTAACTTGTTGAAATTGGAATCAGATTTTTCAAAATTTGATGCTCAAAATTTTTAAGCAATTTTTTTTTTATAAAATTCACTGATTGGAACTGGAAGTTTTAAGGAAAAAACTAAACTGGTCTCAAAAAATAGAAAAATATCGGAAAGCTAGAAATATCTGCAATGGAATTTGAGACTTTCGTTAAAAAAAAATTGGATGGCGAATAAAGCGAAGTATCTGCAAACGCCTTAAGTTTCAATTTGCTCTTAAGAAACAAATGTAAACAAATCTCTATAGTTTTTCCGAGACTTTGGAAGACGCTCTCAAAAGAACTTTGGTGAAGAGCACGAGCGAGAATTTTGACGAAAATGAATTTTTAATTTGAATGTTTTTATTTTAACTTTTAGTTTTTCTTTTTTTAAATTGAAATCTG